>PVJH01006855.1:0-98005 GCA_004026705.1 Nesogale talazaci
AAATCACTGCCCTCTGGTGGTGGGAGTAGGAGGCCCAGCCTTTGCTCCTGTGGAGCCGCTGCTGGAATTGAACCTCCATCCCAGTGGGCCGCAGTCCCACACACAACCACTACAGTACTGGGGCTCAGCCCAGAATTGCCATTTTTGATGTAAATGAATCAACCTCAGCAGCTTCCTGAAAAAGATAGTGCATGAGTGTAGCGGCAGAAAAAGGAAGAGCAAAGAAAAGTCTTGAAAGCATTTGACTTAGCTTGTCAGTTATGCTGCATTTGGCGCAGTTGCTTGTACATGCATTTAACACCTATGACTGCATCTGATTGGCTGTGCTGTATATCAAGTAAATGATGGAATTGATGATAGATTTCCATCTATTTTTTTGATGTCATGCGAGCTACCCGTACTACATTTGCGATCAACTAGTAGATTGAGATTGACATACTGAACGCCCCTGCTGTAGGCCACGTCACCACACGGGGGTCAGCCTAAAACCTAGCTTCACAGCTATGAGCTATGTGATCTCTGAAAGCTACCTGCTATCATATCTAAAATAAGAGTAATGCTATAGACAGCAACTCCTTACAAACTATGAAATGCATTTAAATACTTTGCATTGACCACAACTTTGGAAAAAATCTTGAGCCATGCCTTCTATGGTCCAGGCCCCACATGAGGCTAAGACTGACTGAACTCCAAATGCTCCCCAATGGCCACCTCAAATGATACTCAGAGATCCTGGTGATTAGGGTTAGGGTTTGGGCAAGGGTTAGGGTTGGGGTTAGGCTTAGGCTTAGGGTTAGGGTTGGGGTTACACATCAATCATACAATTTCTTTTCTCTTCTCTCCATGACATCTCAGTCCACCCCAGAGGTAGTGGGGCTTTGGCAGGAAGACTTAGGGGCCCAGAAGTGGCAGAAAGATGGGGAGTGGAGTGGGGGAAACAATAGGTAGGGGAGAAGCAGGGGAGCACATGAGACTATAGGGTTGAGGCAGCTTAAAGACAAGCAGGGTCCACACTCAGGGCTGGCAGCAGGGGGAGGGGACAGCGGCACCTCCCAACCACCACCCCCAACTGCACAGGCTCCCCCATAATGGAAAAGGTATTGTGAGGGAGAGGGAGCCACCATGCCACACCCATCACGCAGTGAGCAGCCAGGAGGAGACAGACACCAAAGACAGGGCAGGGCAGGACAACACTGAACAAGGACGGGGCAGCACCACCAGGTTTATAAAGCAAGCTGGTCTTGGGCACCTAAGCTTGCCAATAAGGGAGGCGGGGGTGTCCTCTATAGTTTTAATATATCAAACATGTGAACATGTGTATTAATAAGTGAAAAGGAAATCATATATATTAAACGATTCAAAATTAATGAACTTGGACCTGAAGAGTGGAGTCAACCAGCTGAATGGAGGTTATGTGCCTTGCAATCTCACTTGGCCGCCAACCTCAGGATGGTGTCCAGAAGAGGCAGGAGAATGGAATATGACATCTGAGATGGCGTACACTCAAATGATACAACTCCTCTCTCCCAACCGTCGTCACGGTCTGCCAGATACACACAAAGACCTTTCATGCCAGGCAGGGAGAGTGAAAGTAATGACTTCTACTGTCCCACACGTAGTTGAGCTGCTAACAACAGTGAAAAAGATCATCTAAGTATTCAAGTTATTCCACAGAAAGAAAATGCTCAAGGCCAGAGCAGATCGCCAGAATGTCAATGCCTCGGCAACTGACAATAGCTTGTGCAGGATGGGAGACTTACCATACTTCAAAGGATCAACTTTGGGATTCATCTCATCTGAATCGTGAAAGCTAGAACGTAGAGCTAGCTTTAGGTTATGCGCAAACTACCTGATATTATAAACTTAATAAATAATCACTTTCTTTCCTCCCCTTCTAAAAGACTGCTGATGGATTATGTCTCCAGAGTAGCTTGTGCCGCTCTAACCCCTGGCAATTTGGAATAGATGGAAGACAAGAAAATAAGTGAACAATTACCACACAGAGGGCATTGGCTGTTTCCCTTGGCTGCCCACATGCAGCAAATGAAAAGTACACAGTACTGTGTCCATCCATTTCCAGTAACGACATTTCTTAAGCACATCTTTGAAACCCAGACGGGGCTCAGGTAACTGAACGAAAATCTTCTGGGTATATTTTTGCAATAACTTCTTGGAAACAAGTAAAACGCTGACTTGACAAAAAGAAAGATAAAAGGCTAGAAACTCTCATTTCTTTGTGGGAAAGTTTGTGGCATCTTCTGGAGACTTGAAGCTACCCTCAGGAGACTGAGATGGCATCCATCGGAATTCAGGGATGCCTTGACACCCTTGCATTCATATCGAGGTGAGGAGCCTCCTTCAAGCTTCAGTTCCCTTTGATATTACTGATTCCTCTTTGAACACAGAAATGAGCAAGGGCTTCTTGGCAAGTCACCACACACACATACACACACACACACACACACACACACACACACACACCAACCCACCACCACCACCACCACCCTGGAACTTTCAGACAAGAAATAGCTATGTGGCAGTCATGTGCTTATGTTAATTTTATGATTGACATGAAGGGGCGGAGTCTAGCCTGTTAATCTGGAGATAGCCATTCAGTAGCCAATGAGGTCTCTATGTGAGCATGGCTTTCTCCTGAGACATCTGGGAAATCTCACGATATTTCCCTCATGAAGATGAGAAGCTATCTCCCTGGTTGTTGGGAGTTAGTCTCAGAGATGATGAATCATGGAAAAGACAAGATGGCAGCGTCCGAGAAGGTGGAGGAGCTGGCAGAGAGACCACATGGCTTTACCCTGATGGAGCCAGACCTCTGAAGCCAGCGGCATGCTGTTGATGGACCCTGAGTCCTGGAAGCGAGGAGCCATGAGGAGACCCCTGCCAGCACCGGGATTCTGCATCCACTGACCTGTGACTTCATGGGTTGGAAGGAGACTTTACAGACTGACATGGGTTAATATCGGGCTTATGACTTTGAACTGGCTCAATGTCCTGTTCCTCTTGTATCTAAACCTTTTCGTTATATCTATATGAGTGTCTATGAAATTTGTTCCTCTAGCCTACCCAGACTAGCACAAGCTACCTGCAGATATATTCTTGCTGAATTGTGAGCTAAATATCCTGATTCTGTTTAAAAGATAAAGAAGTTCAGGTGATGAATGTGTGAGTACCTTTGCTGAAGATCACACTGATAATAATCAGTCAAGACGTCTCAGCAGCATCCTACCAAACTCTTACCAATGCCTGCACAGATTGTGCCTATACCATGGCCCAGTGTGAGTAGGCAGTCCCAGAGTCCCTTGAGATTTAGGGATCTGGGCTACTGGGGTCATTAGAATGAAAGTGGGCCACAGATGTTTAGCAAGAAGAAAGACAGCATGGAATTCCTTTCCACTGCATTCTGTAATTGGCTGTTATTTATATAGCCTACCACTGCTCTTGCGTTTATTCCTAATCATAATGACCCTATTTATATCCTCCTCTCCCTCCTCCTCTCACTACCATCAAGTCAATGATGATGCATAGCAGCCCTACAGGCAGGGTAGAACTCACCCCATGAGTTTCTGAGACAATAAGTTTTACAGGAGTAGAAAACCCCCATCTGTCTCCAGAGGAGTGACTGTGGTTTGACGTGCCCTTTGAAACCCAGACAGTGCTCAAGTAACTGAGCCCTATATGTCCACCTTACCATACTTTCTCATGTTTGAATAATTCTAAAAATTGTGATCTTAGATTTTCTAATGAAATTATCATCTGCTAAAAAAAAAAAAAAAGAATTCTTTCCTTATCCCTAATAGTTATGACTCTTTTCAAGATTACTTTTATCTTATTGCACTGGCTAAATTTTTCTGAATATTTCAAAATCATAGTAGTGAGGACTTCAGGGAAGATGGCAACCGCATAACACATACCAGAAGGACTCTGCAGATATCAGCCTAGGCGAGTTAATAAGAGGGAAATTCAACATCGCCAGATCACAGGAGCATCACAAACAGATAAGTAGGCACAGATCCACAAGGTTTTGAGGCACTGGGGGGATTTAGCTTACCACAGTGGAGGAGAGCTAGGATTTGATCTTAGCCCCGCCATTGTCTCAGCCAGCACCAGGATCAATTGGAGCTGGTTCAGAGACTTGATCTCCACACAGTTACAAGTTGCCACCAGCTCAAGGCAGAGATTAATCCCTTGCAGCCCCAGTCAGGGAGTAGGACTCAGCTATATTGCTACTTTTGTTTCCCTCTCCTCTCTATCTCCCGAGAGTTTCAGCAGGTTTAGTTCTTGGTCTCTTCCATTTTCTCTCACACACCACTATGGACCTCGAGACCACTCCCCTTAGCCTAGGGCATTTATGACTGCTTCACCCATCTGGGAGCGCTCCATCCTGTACAGCGTATTGAGGCTAGGAAAGCCTCTGCAACAGGAGATACTCCACCCAATTTATTCCTGGGGAATTCTGTGTTATGGAGGGAGTTCCTATCTGTCCTCTGTGGTCCAACGTGATTGAAGGAACTTTCTCCCACCAGCCTTAGTGTCTCATACGGCCTAATACAGCTCAACCAACATGCATCAAAATTCCACTCTGCTGCGGGAACCTCTGCCCAACATCCGCAGCGATCTACCTGACCAGGGCTCGCCATTCAGGGTACTCTACACAAAAGCAGGCAATCCACCAGTCTTGTGTGGCACTCTCCTTGCAGTGGGCTACCCTGCACGCCCTCTGGGATGCCCCAGGTTGCCATGGGTCACACCATCACAGCTTATTGTGAGATCCATCCTGGTGAGTCCACGATAATTCAGTCAGTGTCCCCTGAGAGGACAATCCAACTTGCCCTCCAAATGATAGAATCCTGGTTGACTAGAAAAAGAGTGAATTCACAGGAGGATAAAGTGCTAAGCCAATTCCATAATGAAATTAGCTGCAGACAGTTCAAAGAAGCATTCCTACAAGTCTCCCAGAAAGCGCCGATGCTTTTCGACTCCCTGGAAAATGGCACTTGGCTCATCTAAAACAACACAATGCAAACAGTAATCAGCCCCAATGACCTCAATGAAAAAAAACAGGAGAAACAAAAGGCAATGACAAAAGACGTCCTGAACCTAACGACGTGCATAGAAAAAAAGCAGACATTGAGCTGCCACAGAAAGAAATTTACAGAATGCAGTGAAGTCAGACATAATATGAGGAAAACAATACAGAAAAAGTATGAAATGATAGAAGAGATAAAGTCCATACACCAAAGACAAATACAAGAGCTTAGGGACGAGAAAAGAAGAACAAATAGCAGATTCATGGACTTCGCGAATCAACTCAAGGAACCAGAAAACCACATGAGTGACCTAGAGGGTAGCCAAGCAAACTATAACTAGCACACAAAAAAATCTAATAAGATCATCAGAGAAGCTGAAGAAAACCTAAGAGCAATGTCTGATGCTATGAAGAGGAAAAACATCAGAATTATTGGTCTACCGGAGGAAGATACAACAAAGAAGTCATCTGCAACAGTAGTCAGAGAATTCTTGGAGGAAAGTTTCCTCAGCTTAATGAATGAAAACCAGGCAACCACTCAGGAGGTTGAAAAAACACCAGCTACACTGAATCCCAAAAAGAAGTCACCAAGGCACATAATAGTTAAAGTATCCAACTTTGAGGAAAAGAAGAAACCCATGAGAGCACCTGGGGAAAACAAGCACTGTTATATAAAGGTTCCCAAATAAAAAATATGCTCCGATCTATCAGTGGACACTATGAAGAAAAGAGTGGGGTGACATATTCCAAACTTTGAAGGAAAATAACACAAACCCAAGAACACTCTACCCAGCCAAATTATCTATCAAGATAGATGGAGAAGAGTCTTCCCAAATAAGGAAAAATACAAAGAATATATTAGAAGAAATCCAGCCCTACAAAAGATCCTTGCTGACCCAGTATGGACAGAAGAACAGCACTCACCAAGCATAAATAAGAGAATGCCACATGGAACAACCTCACCCAGTGGGCAAAAAAGAAAACTGCCCCCAAGATAGCATTGGCCTAAGAGTGGAAAGAAGTCAAGAATGATCCACTCTCACACACACATGCACAATACACTGTCAAGAAAGGGAGGCAGGGAAACACCCAACACAATAGGTATAAGATGACATCACAGAGTCCACAGATGAAGATAATAACCCTAAATATCAATGGACTGAACTCATGCATTCAAAGACTGGGGCTAGCAGACTGGTTTAGAAAACACAACCCATCAATCTGCTGCTTACAGGAGACACATCTCAAGACTCCAGACAAAAACAGACTGAGAATCAAAGGTTGGAGAAAAGCATACCCAGCAGGGGTAGCAATCATAATATCCGATAAAATTGACCTCAAAGTGAAGACCACAAAAACAGATAAGGAGAGACACTATTTAATGCTCAAGGGAATGATAGACAATGAACCAATAAGCATTTTAAACTTGGATTCCCCGAATGAGAGACCTGCTGAATATATCAACCAAGCACTTCAAAAGATGAAAAAAGGAACTCACAGCCTCAGCAATTATAGTGGGTGACTTCAATACACTGCTCTCTGATAAAGATAGATGACAGGGAAAGAAAATCAACAAAGAAGCTAGAGATCTAAACACTGCAATTGGACAATTTGACCTGATAGATCTCTACAAAGTTTTTCATCCAAATACAAAAAAAATTCACATTCTTTTCAAGTCTATGCGGCACATATTCAAAGATAGACCACATGCTGGGGCATAAGGTGTATCTACATAAGTTTAAACACATTGATATAATACAGATCTCTCTCTCTCTCTCTCTCTCTCTCTCTCTCTCTCTCTCTCTCTCTCTGACCACTGTGCCATAAGGCTGGAAATCAACAAAAGGGAAATGAAAAAACAAGAGCAAATAATTGGAGGATGAATAGCTATTGCAAAAGAAGTGTGTGCTGGCCCAGATCAGAGATGAAATTAGGAAATTTCTAGAGACCAATGAAAATGAAAACACAATATACCAAAACTTATGGGACACAGCAAAGGCAGTTATCAGAGGACGTTTCATAGCAAGATATGCACACCTGGAAAAGGAAGAGAGTCTCATGATTGACATGGTGGCACAAATTTTACAACAACTAGAGAAGAGTCAGAAGGACAATCCTACTAATAGCAAAATAAAATAAATAATAAAAATCAGGGCTGAGATTCAGGAGAGGGAAAATAAGAAGACTATGGAAAAAAATAATGCTGCTTAAAATTGGTCTTTTGAAAGGATAAACAGAATCTACAAACCATTGGCAAACCTAACCAAAGAAAGGAGGGAACAAATTTCAATAGTAAGAATGAGGGATGAGAGAGGGGACATTACAACAGACCCTAATGAAATCAAAAGGATAATTACACAGTACTACAAAGGACTGTATTCCAATGAATTTAACAACTTGAAAGACACTGACAGATTCTTAAAAAAAAAAAACAATCCCTCCCTGGACTATCCCCAATGGGAGTCGAACATCTCAATAGACTGATAGCAATAGAAGAAATAGACACATTTATGAGGGGTTTACCAACCAAAAAATCCCTTGAACCAGATGGCTTTACAGGAGAATTCTACCAAGTATTCAGGGAAGAACTGACACCAGTCCTACAAAAACTCTTTCAAAACATCAAAAAAGATGGCAAACTCTCGAACACCTTCTATGAAGCTAGTATAACACTAATATCAAAACTGGGCAAGGATTCCATAAGAATCAAGAACTATAGACCAATATCGCTAATGAACATCGATGCAAAAATCCTTAAGAAAATACTGGCCAATAGAATAGAAAATATATAAAACAAATTATTCACTATGACCAAATGGGGTTAATATGAGGGATGCAGGGATGGTTCAACATATAAAAGACCATTAGTATCATTCGCCATGTTGCCATGAAAACTAGGAGAACCACATGACAAAATCAATAGATGCGGAAAAATCACTCGACAACATCCAACACCAATTCCTGCTTAAGACACTCAAGAAGATAGGAAGCTTGTCCTCAAGACAAGCTATATATAAAAAATCAACAGCCAATATAGTAGTTAATGGAGAAAAGACTAACACAAGCCCACTGAAAAGGGACCAGATAAGTATGCCCTTTGTCCCCTCTTATTTAACATCATACTGGAGGTTTTAGCGAATAGCATAACGCAAAGAAAAGACTTCAAAGGTACTCACCTGGGGAAATAAGAGGTTAAGCTATTGTTATTTGCAGATGATTTGAGTTTATACATGGAAAATCCCAAAAACTCCACAAGGGGGAGTACTGGAAGCAATAGAGGAGTGTGGCAGAGCGGCAGAAATCAAGATCAACAAACAAAAGTCTATCGGACTCCTATACACATCGGATAAGACCACAGAAGAGGAGATTAAAAAGGTGATGCCCTTCACAGTAATCAAGCACAAATTGAAGTATCTAGGGACATTTCTAGGGAAATATCTAGGGGAAAGAGCTATAGGGGGCTGAGCCCGGTGGCGTAGTGGTTGTGCGCGGAACTGCGGCCCACTGGGACGGAGGTTCAATTCCAGCAGTGGGGCTGGGCCTCCTACTCCCACCGCCGGAGAGCAGTGATGCCAAAAAAAAAGCTATATGAAGAAAACTACAGAACACTATTACAAGAAACCAAAAGTGGCCTCTACAAATAGAAGAATATCCCATGCTCGTGGATCAGAAGACTCAATATAGTAGAGATGTCAGTTCTACCCTAGGCACTATGTAAGTCTAATGCAATTCCAATACAATTACCCTTATCTTTCTTCAAAGAAATGGGAAAAATAATTACCAACTTCATATGGACAGAGAAGAAGCCCAGAATCAGCAGAACACTCCTCAAGGAGGGCCCCATGGGAGGGCTTGCTTTACCTGACTTTAGCACATATTATACAGTCACAGTGGTCAAAACAGCATAGTGTTGGTATAATAATAGATACTCAGACAAATGGAAAAGAACTGAAAACTCAGAAATAAAATCATCAACATACAGACAACTGATTTTTGATAAGAACCCCAAAAATATTAAATGGGAAGCAGATGCCCTCTTCAACAAGTGGTGTTGGGGGAAAAAAATGGATATCTACCTATAGGAAAATGAAACAAGACCCTTATCTTCCTCCATGCACTAGAATAAACTCAAGGTGGATCAGAGACTCTGAGGAAAAACCCCAAACTATTAGAGCTATCAATGAGGGAATTCAGACCAACCTGAGAACTTTGGCACAGGGAATACATACGCTATCAGAAATAGGGAAGGACACAAACACAGAGGAAGCACAAATTGACAAGTGGGATATACTGAAGATAAAACATCTGTGTACATGAAAAGAATTCACAAAGAGAGTAATAAGAGAGCACACAGAACGGGAAAATATCTTTAGCAATGACATATCAAACAAAGGTCTTATTACTAAAATCTACAATGCTCTGCTAGCTTCCAAAAAGAAAAAACCAATTGCCCACTGAGGAGGTAGGAAAAAGACCTGAACAGAAGTTTCAAAGGGGCAGAAATCCGAATGGCCAACAAACATATGAGAAAATGTTCCCAATCATTAGCCATAAGAGAAATGCAAATTAAAACAATGAGATACCACCTAATACCCTTAAAGATAGGCCAATTAAAAAACTCAGAAAGCAACAAGTGTTGGAGGGGCTGTGGGGAAGCAGGAACTCTCATCCACTGCTGGTGGACCTATTGGGATGTACAGCCACTATGGAAATCAGTTTGTTGATATCTAAAACAAATGGAAATTGAGTTACTATAAGACCCAGCAAGCCCCCTATTGGGCATATATCCAGAAGAGGCAAGAAACAAACCATGGGCAGACATCTGTGCTCCAATGTTCGTCGGGTACAGTTCACAATTGCAAGGAATTGGAAACCACCCAAATTTGCATCAACTGACAAATGGATTAAAACACGGTGGCACACACATATAAGGGAGTACTATGCCTCAGTGAAAAGCAGTGATGAATGCATGAAGCATATGGTAGCCAACTAAATAGGAGAGTGGAGGGGAAAGATAGCAAAGGGTGTGTGTGGGGAGGGGGGTGGGGGGAATCAGGGCACTAACCCACCACCCAAAGGGAGGGTACTGTTTATATCTCCACAGGGAAAGAGGGACCTCACTTTAACCTGGTGTTCCAGGATGGGAATGTAGGGTGACGGCATGGAGTGGGGAACCAGTGCAGGGATCTGAGGGTCTGCCCCCAATCCCAACTACATGGACGACCGCCCCTCCCCCCAGAAGAATTTACTCTAAAGGACAGCAGTGAAACTGCAGCTCAGGCAGGGAGAAGGACATGTCTCACCAGAACACAAGAGAGCAAATGAAGGCAGAGGAAGAGACAGTGGAGCACATTCTGGCCCACCAAGCCTCGAGCAGTCAATGCACAGAGAGGACCATATGGCCGGCCCCACTATGAGACATGATGATGTCCCTTGCTGACTCAAGGCCATTTGGGGGACAGCACAGAAGACAAATGGTTGGAATTGCACCCAGTCTGATCCCATCACACCAAGGCAGAACACTAAAGACGTAGAGCAGAAGAGCAGGATAAGCAGAGGATGGGCAGTGCCAAGGATGAACTTTGGGGCCAGACATGGCACACTATCAGACTCTACTGGAGGCACTCCTAGAGGTCAACAAGCAGATCTTGAACTATTTACAGAGTTTTCCTTTTTACAATTATTTTTACTTTTTTATATATTTTTTCTGGACATTGGTTTTTTTTGTTGCTGTCATCGTTTTGTTATCTTTTCTTCATTTTGCTGTCTGTTTTTTGTGTGCATATTACTATCTCTGCAGGTCAATCTAGATGAGCTATGCTGGATGAACAATCTGGAGGAGAAAACAATGGGACCCATGGTTCTGAAGGGACATGGGAGAGGGGGAGGTGAGGGAAAGGATGCGTTGACCAACCCAAGGACAAGGGAACAACAAGTGATCTAAAATTAGTGGCAAGGAGGGTGTGAGAGGCTTGGGAGGGATTGACTATGGGTAATGTAACCGTGAGAAATTACTGAAACTCAAAATCATAGTAGTGATAACTTTCAAAACTGTCCTGTTTCTTACTACAGAGGGGATGTCTCTAGAAATGTACTATTAAATATGATTAAAATAAAGAACAACAACAAACCTCATTATCATTGGTTGGATCCTGACTGCAGTGGCTCTAGTTAGAATTTCTGAAGCTGTAAATCTTTATGGGTGCAGGTAGTCTTATTTTTCTCCCATGGGGTGTCTTGGTGGGTTTGAACCACAGATCTTGCAGTTAGCAGCTCAATGCTCCCCTAAGAGGGCCACCACAGTTTCTAGTTGCTCTTAATTGGATAATCCACATTATGTTAAGGTGTACCCTCCCCTTTCGAGTTCAAGTCTTGGAATTCAAGTTTAAGTCTTGAAATGAATGAATTTTGCATCTATAGCAGTGGTTCTCAACCTGTGGGTCGTGACCCTTTTGGGGGTCGAACGACTCTTTCACAGGGACTGCCCAATTCATAACAGTTGCAAGATTACATTTCTGAAGTAGCAACAAAAATAATTTTATGGTTGGGGTGTCACCACAACATGAGGAACTGTATAAAAGGATCACAGCATTAGGAAGGTTGAGAATCAATGACCTATAGTGACTATCATATGATTTTTTTCTTATATTTGATCAAATACGTTAACACAATTGCCTTTTGGATAATCACTACTTGGCCATGGTACCTAATTCACTTAATAAATTTCTGTATTCTGTTTGCTGATGTATGTTAGCATCTACATTCAAAACTGAGAAAACTCTGTAGCAATGTTGTCCTTGGGCCCCATTTTGGCCATATGCTATAAGTTTTGATAGCTAATATCCTCATCTACATTATTGCTTAAGCAGTTTTTAATTATGCATACTTGTTTTATTTCCTCTTTAGTCTAAAAATTACTTAGGAAAGTGGTTTTTGGGAGGAAAGGGTGTTCTTTAGTTATTTCAAGTAGTCACATTTTGATTTTGAGTTTTCAAGAGGAGTGTCATTAGATCCTGTGATTGGTACAGTTCCCCTAGTTGGAAATTTTCTGTCTTGTGGTGCAGTTTCCAAGAGAAAAGTTGAGATGTACCACAGTCTTGCTGAGATCCATCAGCCTGATAGAGGGAGCTAACGCTGTGTGAAGCAGCACAGTGGATTAATCTCAGGGCTTACATCTTGGCATTGGGAGCGTGCCTGCCAACCATTGGCTGGGGAGTGCCTCTGTGTGTGGCTCTGCAGAGCATCCATGCCAAGCGTAATTTGTGAGTAGGTACCACGCTGGCACAAACAGTTTATAATAGACTTCTTTTATGCAGAATCCAGTCATGCCTCTATGACCACCTGTGGTGCGCCCTGACCTCCAATGGGCATCAGGATGTCAGTAATTTCCAAGGATGTCTCTCTATGGTATCTCCCAGGCAGACTGGTGTTAAGCACATAAGTCCTTCTTTGGGTATATACTTAGCAAAATGCTATGGTTTCTGGCATGCACATGCCTATAAGCATCCCGAGTGTCTAATGTAGGTTGCTGTTTCCTTCTGGCCGTTTCCATGAGATGCCCCTAAGGTAGACAATAGATACTGTTGTTATTATTCTGTGCCAATTGATACTATTTAGCACCAATACAGGTTGATACCGAAGTCACCAACTCAATTAGACATCCCCTGTGGTTTGGGGCTTTTGATTTTTCAGAACAACAATCTACTGAAGAAACAGTCCTGCGTATACAGGTTAACATTTCCTCTTCAAACATATATTCACAATCTACTAATATGAACTGAAGGTGCTCTGCCTACCAGCCTGCTTGTAGCTGAACCTCAGACCCACGCCTCCTGCATGCAGTCTACTCTACCAGCACAACAGATGTCTCTCCGCCACCAGAGCTCTCCATCAGTAATAGCTTACGTTTGAAAATAAATCCAGCTTTAGGCAGCTGACCACATATGGGCCTCTGAAACTATGGCAACCGAGAGTCCTTTACCTCCGTGTCCCAATTAAAAGTGCTCTGTTGGCTATAATTGGGATGTTTGGTCTCCAAAACTAATACATCAAAGCAATCGTATAAGCCTCAAATGTCACCATCACACAAATTGATATTTCCCATGCAGGCAGCTAATGAATGGTCAGACCAAAGCATGTGCGTAATTGGAGTGACAAAGAACAACCGGACACATGCACTTCTGGATGCTTGTTCCTTGTTCCACCACATCCACAGTTTGACAACTGATTGGATGTTGGGTGAGGTGGAGCAAAGACAAGGAAGATTTCAATTCTGGTTGATCAGAAGCATGGAGGGGTAAGCCAGACATAGAAAGGAAGGATTTGAAGAATGAGTTTCACAGGAAGAATGGCATGTGCACTCAGAAATGGATAAGTTCAAGTTTGCTTTACTAGGATAGAGACTTGGGTCTGTCAATGAACATAATATTTGTTTCTAGTCTGGCCTATTTAAAAAAGAAGACAAATGAACTGGGAATAGGAATATCTTTTTATTACTGTCCTTTCAGATACATTTTGTGTTCATTTCTGATTGATTCTTAATCGGCAATGTAGCACGGGACAATTCAGCCTTCTGTTTCTCCTCGATTAACTATGAAATGGTCTATAAACAAACACTTTAAAAGACGCCATTTAAAGATATTCTGTGATCCTTTTGCAGTATGAAAAAAATCCTTTGGTGATGCGAACAGCTTCATCCTCTAAAAAAGTTTGCTAACATATTCAGAACTGTCTAATAATGTAAAATACTGTTTCCTGGGGAATTAGAGTACTTCTCTACAGATGTCTTTTTTTTTTTGGCAGGGGAGGGAGGGGGGCCTTGTATCAGAGAAACTTGTCTGACTGAATGCTCAGTTAACCATGCTGCTGCTGAATTAGAAAGGAGGCAGGTGTTGGCATGAGTTCAACAGCTCAAACATGGTAAACAGCAAAGCCCATGCAAATGTCTTGCCTTGTGGTCACCCTTTCGGGTCAAGAAGGATACTCAACCCCTGACATGGTTTCTAAATTGCAGGCAAAATGAATGGAGTGAAGGAGAAAAGTACAGGTTAGCTCAGCTTCCCTTGCTTTCACGTCTCCAAAGCACCACTTAATGATTTCCACTTCCATCTCATTGGCCAAAACTGAGTCACATGCTCATCCCGCCACAAAGACATCTGGAAAAGATGGTCTTTTCATGCACACACCACCACTTTGGCGTCCAAGTTCTCTTCATAATTGAGAAGGGGAAGGTGGATGTTAGCAAAACATCATCGATCTTTACCTCTCCCGCTCATCCAGCCCACCTCAAAATGTGAACCTTTTCAGATGACCACCAGGCAACCTTCAACCATGGGTTTCAAGAGGCAAGCCAGGCACCATCTCTCATGAGAGCAAAGAAACCTGATCCCACAGGCCTGAAATCACGAGCTCAGTGTCCCTGGGCAAGTCAGGCATTTACTTCTGTTTCTTATTGATAAGATACAATCGCTGATGGATGGCTTCCACAGTCGAGCCTTACCTAGAAGATAGACACAGGTGTACACATGCTGCTGCTCTCTGGGACTTTCTTGTCACCTCCACTCCACGCCCTTCATTCCCATAGGCAGGTACATGATGGTCTTTGCCTGGAAGTGTGGTTCTCAACCTTCCCAAAGCCTCAACCCTGGAATACAGTTCCTCGTGTTACAGTGACCCCCAACCACACGATTACTTTTATTGCTACTTCATAACTGTAATTTTGCTACTGTTATGAATTGAGTGACCCCTGTGAAAGGGTCGTTTGACACCACCACCCCCACCACCACCCAAGGGATGGCGACCCACAAGTTGAGAATGGTTGGCCTAAACCTGAGACAAGGTCCCTTTAGAGATCATGTGGCTTTGGCCAAGTCAAAGTAGTTCTTGCTGCCCTCTGAAAATCAAAGGTTGGAGAGCAATAGTGGCTCTGACATGGGATAATGGATCAGCTCTACAGTATTAGTGAGAGGAATTAAAAGGTGAACTGTCTCCAAAGCAAGACAAACCCTAGTACTTCCGGCCACCATCTTAGTAGCCATGCACACAGACTGCAAGGAAAATGGCCAGAGGAGCTGGGGAAATGGGAGATGTGGGACAAAAGAAGGGAAAGAAAGAGAAACTTAAGGTCCCAAGTGGTCTTGCTCATACCTACAGCCCTGAGCATCCATGGCATGTTCTCTGGTAAACTGATGCCAAACTTACTCCTTATATAGCCAAACCCACCATCCAGCTCCCTGGAAAACTGAAGAATGTCTTATTTGTTAGATACAAGAGAGACCAATTACCCTTTGCTCCAGCAATCTGTTCCAATAGTTATGCTGTGTTGGGCGGACCTTGTTCAATCCAGAGAAATTTCACCCTCTACCCCTCTCAGCTCCTCCTGCACATTCTTTCATTGCAACCAATTTACTGGTGAATAGAGACTTCAGGTAGCTCCCTCTGGTTAGCTGATAAATGGGGCTTTGAAATGCATCTGTGGCTTTATATCGCCTACTAAATTCTTTAGACATTTAATAATAGAAAAACCTGGCCTCTGTTGGAAATAATTCAAAATCTGGCAGAAGAATAAAAAGTGCCCCTCTCTCATGTAAATCACTAAAGTAGAACCAGACCTATCTGAGTCTGAGAGAGCACTCAAGTTTCTGAAAGGAGAGAGATGGCACAGAACTCCAGGGGAGGGGGGGTGAGACGGTGGAGGGAGCATCAACTAAGGAAAAATATAGGATATTTTATCTGGATCCAAAGAGTTTCTTCATTCACATCTTATACCAAAATGAAGTCATAGAAGTGTCTAAATAACCCATGTGAGAGAATAAGAAGGAAACAAACTCTAGAAGCTGCAAAATATTAATCAATTTAACTATATTTTAAAATGTTCTTAAATCATTGAAACATTAGCCAAATTGGAAGACAAGTTGCAAACTTGAAAGAAAAGTTGTAATTCACATCACAGTTGAAGGTCCTTAATATAGAAAGAGGTCTTATAAAAGCAATAAGAAAAACATTAGCAGTCAAACAGAGGAAACCACAAAGGACAAGAACATGACTATTCCTTGTATGGTTTACACAGGGAACTTCATAAAACTTCATGGATAGAATTGAAAAATAGTGAGTTTTGTCCACAAACATTTTAAAGTCCCCTTGTACAAAGGGCCTCAAGAGAGATCGGCCTCTTCTTTGTCTCCGTTGTGTGATGGTAGAACAGAGAGAGATACTTTCTCTTCCTGGACCCAACTTGAGCTTCTGAGGATCAATTTTGCTATGCAGATATTTTGTACATGTTTTCCACCACACACAACCTGCCGCCGAATCAGACGGTACAAAGGAGCTAAACACTAAACCAAGAACAACAAAAAGAAAGAATAAAACAAAGCCATGGCAGTCAAGTTGATGCTGACCCAAAGTGAGCCGAGAACAAACTAGAACTTCCCCAGAGGGTTTCTCCTCTGGTCAACTAGGCCCTCTGGGTAAGGCAGGGGTGGAACTAAGTCCATCAATCAGTGGTAGGTTGGTAACCCCTCCTTGGACATGGTCTTTTCCATATAAGAGAGAGAAACCAAGAAGAGTTGAATCTTTGGGGTCCCTTCACCTTTGGCTGGAGCTGACTCTTGTGTCTGGTTTCTTGATCTGTTGCATGTGTGGCCTGCCGATCCCAGGAACCATCAGTGGACTGCCAATGATGGAGTTATTCAGTTAACTTCAGATGCACGTGACCTCTGCCTCCACCAGCCTATGCCTGGCACTGTCTCCGCTTCATCATCTTGCTTCCTGTTCGTCAGCTTCCATTAGTCAGGAGAAGCCTTCCTTGAACTTGACTAAGTTGATCTATTTCTACAACTGTATAAGCTATTTCTTGTTATATGTAAATCTCCTTCTAGATGCAACATATACAAGTGTCACTGGTTTTGCTTCTCTAGAGGACCCTAGTAAACAGTTTCCAAGGCAATAAAAATCTTTACCAAAGCAGAAGATCTTCTCTTTGTCTCACAGCCCACATTTCCATTAGCAGTCAAGTCACCAGTGCTGCCCAAAATTGAACAGGGAAGGTAACTGCCAAGTTGGTGTGATGTTTAGGGTTATTAAAAGGCTTTTTAAAAATGCTTGCCATGTTACTCCATGATGCTCACCTTCCCAACACAATCACTGGAGACAAAACAGATGCATAAGCAAATGTAGTGAAGAAAACTGATGGTGCCCAGCTATCAAAAGGTATAATGTCTTGGGTCTTAAAGGTTTGAAGATAAACAAGCAGGCATCTAGCTCAGAAGCAACAAAGTCCACATGGAAGAAGCACACCAGCATGTGTGATCATGAAGTATCGATGGGATCAAGTATCAGGTATCAAAGAACTAAAAAACCATATCACTGTGAATGAGGGGGAGTGCAAAATGGGGACCTAAAACCCACCTGAAGGCAACTGGACAGCCGATGGATCGCAGAAAGGAGACAAGCCAGTCAAAGTGCGGTGAAGCAACAATGAAACATACAATTTTCCTCTAGTTCTTAAATGCTTCCTCCCCTCCCCGCTCCCCCCATCCCCCCGCCACTACCACTATCATGATCCCAATTCTACCTTACAAATCCGACTAAACCAGAGGATGTACACTGGTACAGATAGGAACTGGAAATACAGATGAACCCCTGTGGTGAGTGCGGAAATACAAGGAGGGTGGAGGGAAGATGGGGGAGAAGGGGAGAACCAATTATATATAACCCCCTCCCTGGGGGACAGACAACAAAAAAGTGGGTGAAGGAAGATGCCGGACAGTGTAAGACATGACAAAATAATAATTTAAAAAATAATCTCTAAATTATCAATGATTTATGAAGGAGGGAGGTCTGGAAGGGAGGGGGAAAAGGAAGGGTTGATACCAAGAGCTCAAGTAGAAAGCAAATGTTTTGAGAATGATAATGGCAACAAATGTACAAATGTGCTTAATAATACCATGAATATATATATATATATATATATATATGGATTGTGATAAGAGTTGTATGAGTCCCTAATAAAATGATTTTTTAAAACTAGTAAATTAATTTTTTTAAATGTCTGCCACATTATCTGCTAGCACCTGACCCATCATTAGTGACCTGCTCATTTGCTAAAAGCCAATAGATATGAGGGAAACGGTCCTGGTCAAGTGGTTCTCTGTTGCTTTGTATAAGCCGCTGTGCTAGCAACATGGCATATACAATGTACTGCCGCACACAGATCTATTTGATCTTGTCAGTAATCCTACTCTGGTCTTACAGACACCTTTTCAATGATGACGTCACTATTCAAGCTGGGGTTTTCTGATTCTCAGTTCTGAACATTATGCAGCACCCCGTGTTTGTCAGGAGGACCTGGGTAAGAGTATGAGGCTCGGATCTCCTGATGTTGCTTTGAGTACAAAGAGATGAAAGAGAGGTTCTCACTGCACAGTCTGTCTGCTCGCCACCCAGCCTCCGGATTTTTCCTTGTGATGATTGTGTTTTCTCATTTCAACAAGTTCTTTGGGGCTTCCTGTTTCGATCTTTTCTCCATAATATCATTTCTTTCTATTATTACCATAGCATTGTTAAATGTTCAGCACACCCATTTCAGGTCCTCCATCGCTACGGTCAGAATCAATGAGGCGGCTGTTCAGTTTTAAGTTTTTGTGCTTTGGGCCTTTTGTGGGGGGTGTTTTGGTTTATCTGGAAGTTCTGTTATCTGAAACGCAAAACAAACCCTGCTGTTTGTTCTGCCTGATGACTCTGAACAGGCAGCAGATGGTTTCCTTGTGCATTTTCAATTTTGGTCTTTGAGTTCAATTTTAATGTGGCTTTATCTGTGGAAATAGCAAGCGGCCTGTGCTCAGTCCACCTCTCCAAAGGAATTTTGTATTTGTTTTTTGATGTTTTTTTTTTTCTTGTATTTGACTGTGTTGTCATGCTGGGGGTGTCGCCTGCCTGGGACCAGCCCTGGTGGGGGTGTGGGTCGGGCAGGTGAGGCATCAGGCTGCTAACCACACTAATGGCTAATGGTTCAAAGTCACCAGTCACTCAAGAGAAGGAGAAGGCTGTGGCCTCCCATCAATATTTGTCATCTCAGAAGTCTGCTTTTGCATCAGAATGAGTCAGAATTGACTCCATGGCAGTGAGTCCGGCTTGTCTGTTGACAAGTGAAATATTAATTTTTCCTGTTAAGGGGGCCCCAAATCATGCAGGTATCTTGGATTATAATCCCCAACTTGTTCAAGGAGTCCCCTCCAGTGATGAACTCTCAGAGATGCAGAAGTCAAGATAAGACAGATAAACTTCACTGCCCTATCTCTACCAGTAAATAGACATTTTAGAGCTAGCCATTTCTCCAAGGTGTTATCCTGCAGGAGGCCAGGTGCTTGTAGTGATCTCAGTTCCAACTCTCCCACACAAAAGCCTAAGATCATGTCTCCCTGCTCTCTGGGAGCAATAATGTAGAACCAGCCCCGTGTTTATCAACAGCAGTAAACTACCGCCTTCACAAGGTCACAGAACCGCATCAGCCCTGGTCTTTGGTTCTTCCTGGTTGGGTGCATTTAAAAGGGCATTTTTTTATATCCTAGTGAACATGTCTAGGTATTTTCAAGTGGGAAATTGAAGCTCATTAGATGGAGTTCAGTAATTTTCTCAAGGTCATACAACTAATGCCATCTGACCTCAAACTGCAGGTTTTCCCAGGATATTGTGTGACCTCTTTGAAGAGCTTCTTCTAGTTCCTCTACTATGTCTGAAAAGAGTCCAGAGCTCATCAAAAGTTTCTACTGAAGAGTCCTTTGACTGTTCTCCTTGAAGAACATTCTTTTTTTTTTTTTTAATTTCTGGCAAGGGTCCATTATTAATTATAAGGGTGAATGGTAAGCCAAAGAATTATGAAACCAGAATGTGGCTTGACATCACCTTTGAGGAAAACGTCAAGAAGCATCGGATAAGCTGGTGGCTGAGCATCCAGAGAGTGTGAGCCAGGCGGAGCTCCCTCCCCAAGCAGCTGGCCCCATTTTATCCAAGGGCAGATCAGCGAAGGTCTGGTGGATTGACTTGGGCTGAAATCTGTAGGAGAAAGTGGGTCCTGGAGAGGTTAATGTCCACGCTGTGGAATCATGAAACCAATGAAAACCAGGGTCGTTGGGCTAGAAACTGGCCCGAGGCCAAACACAAAATATAGCCATAATTGGAGCCTTCCCAAGTAGAGAAAGGTTATTAGTGGAATCACATTTATCACAATGATTAATGCTGAAACTCAAGCTTCTTATTATGCAAAGGCTCAGAAGAATATATTGACAAGGGAGGACACAAAGGTTCCAAGTCTGTGGAAAACAGTGAGCCAAAGAGGGGCAGTAAAGATTCAGTCCATGGTTAGAAAACCAGAAACCTGGATGCACCACACAAATCATGCTTAAAAGCCGATTATGCAACAACGCCTGCCAGAGACCAAATGAGTCCACAGATGGCCCATCAGGAGGCCGGTGGGTACCCCCAAGCAATGCCAGGGCAGCCCAGCCAGGGGACAGGATGCTCTGAGAACCAAGATCTCTTTGTCCGTGAGTTTTCTCAGCACCCAGAGCCTGCCAAGGACAGTGCCCAGGAGAAGCCATCATTGAACTCTGGAGTCTTAAAAATCTCCTAGTGCAGCTGAGCAGGAGCAGAGAGCTAACGCTGGACAGATGTACGTTGTGAGTCTAAAGGTGAAAATACAAGAAGCAGTGCTGTCTCAAAATGAAGTCCACTGACCAGAACCTCGTCCTGAAGCCAAGCACAGCCAGAGGAGATGAGGGTCACTGAGGAATGGATGTAAAAGAACCAGGCTGTTTGAAGACACTTTGAAAAAGATAACTGACCCTGGAGAAGGGCTCTACACTGAAATGAGGCTCTCTGTTGCTTTGCAGTCAGACCATTACCCCTGATGTGAGTCTAAGACCATGGTCAGAGATGATCAAGGGAGCCCTTTCCCATCCCTGACCTTCAAAGCTGGAACCAGTGATGACATACTTTCTCCTTACCTTACAGTTGATGGGGGCTGAGGGCGTCCATTGATGATAGTGAGCCACCCTGGACACAGAGGGGGAAATTACTGAAGAGGCAGAGGGCATCTTGGGAGCCTGAGTCTGCATGAACCACAGGAAGCAAGTGGAGGTGACATTCCCATGAATCGGGGCAAGAAAAGGTCCCAAGAACACATGGGCTGGACCCTGCTGACAAGCTATGCCACTGAAAAGGTGACGTGAAAGTGATGGTGGGGAAGTCGAAACTCCTTTTAAGTAGGTGAGTCTTAAGAGGCAGTTTTAAAGGAACCCCTTTTTCATTTACATGAGCTTTGGGACTCTTGAGTGATTTCAGGAGCGCGGATGTTTGAACTTCTAGAAGTGAGTCAAACACAAACAGGAAAGATCATTTGTAGAACATTTTCATTCTGCCTGCCACGAGGAGAATCAATCTATAGGGAGGAGGGACATTTTCAAGGAAAATACTTACTGAACTAGAACTTCGCAGCTGTGAGGGTCGCTTATTTGGTTTCACAGGGTCTGTGATCTTGATATAACAGATAGAGGAGGGTCACCTCCATCTGAATTCTTACCTGCCGCCCAGTTGATCGCAGCTCCCCGAGCCCTGTTTGGGCAGGACAGAACTGCCCCATCAGGTTTCCTGGGCCATAATATACACAGGAGAGGCTCACCAAGTCTTCTCTCCTCCTAAGCTGCTGCTGGGTGCCCACTAATGACCTTCTGATTAGCAACCAAATGCTTGCCCCTTGCACTACCAGGATTTAGAGAGCCTTTCCCTTGAACTTTCGTGAAGGGGATGAACTTATTTCTCCAGCACACCTCAGGGCCTTCTTTGGAATGAGGACACCAGCCGGTGGCTCTGTTCAACACACAGCAAATGACGACGCAGCGCTGCTCACCCGTCTCCTTTCCCTCCACGTGGAAGAGCTGAGAGTGGCTGTCAGCTGGCCGGCCAAAGGGCCTTCTCACCTCCCCCAGATCTGCTCATTCAGATTGCAGATTGCTCCTGGCAGGGGCGGCTTCCGACATAGCCCTCTTTCCTGTCGCATTCATGTAATTGACTGGGTTTTTTTCCCCTCCTATTATAGTATTGTGCCTAAGGTGAAAGTTGACACACAGCACATTAGCATACCATTTAACAACTTCTGCACAAATGCCTCGGTGAGTTCATGCAAGGGACCGTTGATCTCCAGAGCACAGGTGGCACAGCAAGTGAAGTGCTGGGCTGCTGGCTGAGCAGTCAGGGGTGTAAACCCATCAGACATTCCATGGAAGAAGGATGAGGCAGTCTGGTTCTGCAGAGGTTTCCAGCTGCAGAAACACAATAGAGCGCTTCCTTCTCTACCCTGTAGTTCACCACGGGTCAGCCTCAAGTCTACAGCAGTAGGTTGGGATATAGGGTCACCAGACACATTGAGTCCATTCTGGTGGTACCAATTTAGTTCTCTAGTTTTCCTGCCCCCTTTTCTTCTGTCTGCTCCAGAGTCATTTGTGACCATAGAGATGATTTGTTTAAGGAACTCATTAGTTGCAGGCAATATTCTTTATTTTATGAGCCAATCTGGTATTTCACTAAAAGGGGACCTCGAGGAATAATTATGACTGAAGGTGAAAAGCGTATTCCAAGGCAATCATCTCCAGGAGCCCACTCATTTCAAGAAGTCCAGGAGCTCAGGACTTTTTAAGAACCTGAGTTCTGGATCACAATGATCTACCTTTAACTCCCTCCCAGGGGGATGGACAGCAAAAAGGGGGTGAATGGAGACATCAGTCAGTGAAAGACATGAAAAATAATAATAATTTATAAATTATCAAAGGTTCATGAGGGAGGGAGGGAGGGTGAAAACAAAGAGCTGATACGAAGGCCCCAAGTAGAAAGAAAATGTTTTGAAAATGATGATGGCAACAAATGTGTAAAGATGCTTGACACAATGGATGGGTGGATGGATGGATTGTGATGAGTTGCATGAGCCCCCAATAAAATGATTTATTAAGATAGAAATTAATAAATAAATAAAAAGAACTTGAGTTCCATGGCACATTTTTCTCCTACTCCTTGAGGAGCCATCCATTGTGACCTTGCTCAGAATCATGGCTAGTGGTAACCAGGTACCCTTGACTTCCGGTCTCAGGGTAGATGAGACTGGGATCCCAGAGACTATTTGTCTCATAGACTTCCTCTTCTTTGAGTCTTTGTTTCTTTTTCCTTTGTTCTGATGAGTAAGACTCCCACACCCCACACCCTGCCCTCTACAATGTGTAAGTAGAGAAGACTTTTGTCATCTACAAAACCCTTTGGGATCTATCATTTCCAGTGCTGATCATTCTTAAGCAGTATGTACTGTCCACGACGTGTGTTATTTTTCAGTCTCTGAGGCAGAAATGTCTTTCCCATATTCTATAGGCTCTCTAGTCACCAATTTAGCTGGAAAATGAACCTGACCGATGCCCTCATCTGACTCTCAGCACAGCCAATCAATTCTCTCTTTGTTGTGGGTTTTGCAGTCACTTCCATGAAGAAACAAACAGTTTGTCTGTGTGTGGAAAATCAGCCCTCCCCCCTTCCCAAAGGAAAGGACCTTATGGTGGCTACACACTGGGCTGCTAACTTCAAGGTAAGTAGTTCAAAACCACCAGCTGCTCTGAGGAAGAAAGACAAGGAGATTTTCTAATTCCCATAAAGAGGTACTGCCTCAGAAGCACACAAGGATGGTTCCAGCCCCGTCCTAGGGAGTAGCGATGAGTCACATTGACTCAATGGCAGCAAGTTTGTTTGTTTGGTTGGTTGGTTGGTTGGTTGGTTGACTGGTTGGTTGGGCTGAGTTGGTGCTGATGATAAAAATGAAGATGAAGTGAAACAGGTGAGAAGAAGAGAAATGGTGGGAACCTGCGAGGAGGACTGTCAAGTTTTGCAACATCTCTGATCCGGCTGACTTCACCATACACATTCCATAAAAGGAAGAAAGATGATTTGTAAAACTGCCCTGCACAGGTGAGAGTCGGAAATTGCTTACTGAGTGAAAAATAAATCACTTTTGTAAGAGTCACTTAAAATTTCAGTGATATCAATGGGGAAAGCCTATACTACAATGGTGGAGACTCATTGCTGTTGAAACATACCTTGAATAGCAAAAACCTATCTCAGACATCAATCCTATGGAGTGTTTATTATCTGGCAACCATAGAGGATGCTCATTCCTTCGACCAAGCCGCTCTGCCACATGGGTTTCGGTGACACTGTAGCTCTGTGTCTCTAATCTGGGGACCCAGCTGATGCAGCTCTGCCCATAGCCACTGTCCACATACTCTCCGAGTGACCACAGGAGTCCTTTGGTGGGTAGAATCTTCCTGAATGGCTTGCCATTGGAGCAGAAATCTCCATACCCTGGCTCTTCTCTTGGAATCCCTGGCAGAATGTGGTGGGGAACAAATGGTTAACCCATCCAGCTGGTAACCCAAAGACTGGAGGTTCAAGTCTAACCAGAGATGCCTTGGAAGAACATCCTGGCACTCTATTCAGCTACTGAATCCACTACAGAGCACACTTCAGCTTTGACACCCAAGGCACACCCTGAGTCAAAATCAGCTCCACTGAAACTGGTGGCCACTCCTGAGTCACAACGTGGAAAATCCAAACCACCAAGCCACCACAATCCAGGCGATACCAACTCACGGTGACCCTGTAGGACAGGGTAAAACAGTCCCTCTGAGTTTCAGAGGCTAACTCCTTACAAGACTCTTTTAAATCTTTATGGCAGTAGAAAGCCACGTCTTCCTCCCACAGAGCACCTGGTGAGTTTGGGCCGATGAGCTCACCAACACTGAAGGATTCTTTCAATCACTGACTCACTAATTTTGACTCTTCTTGGCCAAATCCTTTAAAAGTAGATAGCATCATTCTCCATCATCTTAAAAAGTGTACTTCTTTGTGATACCAGTCATCTGCCTGTACACATCTGCAGGACTACCTCTATAAACAAACAAAAACCACTGTCATCAGGTCGATTTTGATGCACAGTGACCCTGTAGGACGGAGTAGACTCAAACTGACCCTATAGAACAGAATAGATTCAGAGTGACCCTGTAGGACAGAAGTAGAAGTGCTTTTGGGGTTTCCAAGACTGTAAATCATTCTGCAAGTAGAAAACCTCGCCTCTCTGCCACAGAGGAGCATCTGGTTTCAGAGAGATAACGGCTGACCTTGCAGTTAGCAGTGCAATGTGTGCCCTACTGCATCACCAGGCCCTGCTGCAGCACACCCTCAAAACTCACTTGAACTCACCACCACCAAGGTGATGCCGACTTATGGAGACCCTGCAGGACAGGCTAGACCTGCCTCTGCGAGTTCCTGAAACTGTCACTCTAGGAGAGAAGGCCCACTTTCTGATTTCAGGGAGAGGTAAAATCTGCAAGCTTGACACGCTGAGCCGTAGCACCTGGAGCCTCACTACACTGTGTAGGGTGTCTTCTCTCCTCAAAGAAACTCTCCTCCTTTTCTCCCTTTCCAGATGAACCTGGGCAGAGCTGCACGGGCTCCCACGGCCTCTGATGCCGTCACATTGGACAAATTCTCGCTTCCCGTGCCCCTTTCTCTGTCAGACTCCCAAAAGAAAACAGATGGGCCCAGAAAGAAACACAAACAGAAGTGTGACTGGATTGCATCTTATATAAGATCGTGTCAGTAAAATAATCATGGTAACTGCTATAGTGTGGGGCGGGGATGGGGAAGTCATGAATGAAGCTTTTTCATCACTTGCCCAGCCTTCTCCAAACCCTGTACCCCAAGGCAAAGAGCACCCCGAAGGAACATTAAAAAGAGCAGCTGCCCGGCTAAGCTCGTAAGATGCCTCTCTCTGGTCATATCATTTTGGGTTTAGCCACAGAAAGAAAGCCAGGCCTTCTCATATGGAACCCACTTTGTCTTTCCGCTATCTTCCATGGCCTCTCACATGTCCATAGTTCGCTAAGAAATGGGTGCGCAGAATTTCTCTGGGGGCAGCACAATGTCCGCTGGCTCTTGCCTGCCTTTTGGCCAAATGAGTTCAACTTCATATCTGGTTCTCCAGTTACCCTGGATAATTTTGTAGCAGCATGTAATGGCTTATAAAATGTTCCCACAATATACTAGTCATTACCTTGGTTCATTTCTTCAAAATATGCCTGGGCACGGAATTTGGTCCGTAAGCCAGAAAATCTATTCACAGAGATGCTCACGGGCACCTAAGGCCTCTGGGTCTATTCTTTTTATGCTCTTGGTCTGGGGCTTTCACTTCACATTTTTCACATGATTATAGGCACCTTTCTTTCATGCCCAGTGTTGTTCTTGGCCAGTAAAATTTGTGTCTTGACTATGTACTC
The DNA here is from genome assembly GCA_004026705.1 of Nesogale talazaci. NCBI lineage: Eukaryota > Metazoa > Chordata > Mammalia > Afrosoricida > Tenrecidae > Nesogale > Nesogale talazaci. Next base: position 26,407 of record PVJH01006855.1, read on the forward strand.
AATAACATTGGCTGAGTTCCCACTCTGGGCCAGACATAGGGGATGTAAGGCTGAGTCAATTATCAGACTCACTGACTTGCAGACCATTCTCACTCATCAGGACCCTGTAGGGCAGGATAGACATGCCTCTGTGAGTCCTGAGACTGGAACTCTACAGGAGTAGAAAGCTTTCTTCTGTAGAGTGACTGATGGCTGTAGAGTGACTGATGGCTTCAAGCTACTGACATTTTGGTTAGCAGCCCCATGCATAATCACTACGCCATCAGGGCTCCTTGAGCCAAATGCAGTCGAAGGAAAAGAACTGGACATTGTGCAATGAATGGTAACATAGGGATCATCTATAAGGTCTAAAGGGACCCTGCAGTGTGGTTCCATACTGGGCTGCAAACCCCAAAGTCGGCACTCTATGGGAGAAAGATGGGGCTTTCCACTCCCATAAAGGATTATCTTGGAAACCCACAGGGGCAGTGGTTCGACCCTGTCCCGTAGGGCCACTGTGAGTCAGCATCCACCACGGTGTTTTGGAGATGAAGCCTAGTCCTTTAAGAGAAACAACAAAATTAGTGACCGTAACATTTTCAAGACTAAGGACTGTATCTAAAGCCTAGGAACTAATCTTCATATTCTCAGGCCAGGTGTTCATGAAATTTACCTGGAAAGCTTTAAAAAATAATAGATTTTAAAAAACAAAGTCCAGGAGCCACCATTGCAAACCAATGAACTCGGACTTTGCGAGTGGAGCCAGGTATAAACAAACCACCAGTTACTTTCACATCCAACTCCTAGGGCCTCGCGAGTGTCAAGAGCAGAAGTGTGCTGTGCTCCCTTGGCTCGTCAAGGTGAATTTTTCCGAGGTAGATCACCAGACCTCGGGCTGGACTCTAACTTCCAACCTTTCAGTATGCCACCAAGCACACTCCTCATTTCATGAGCCAGGTCCAGGTCCAGCGTGGGGTGAGTGGGAAAGATGCACCATCCGTGGGTGAACCTAAGGTGCACTCAGGCTTGAGATGGGCTACCCTCAACAAATGAGAAGACACGGCACTGGAACCCGAAGCCTAGACGGACTGGCCTCTGACTGCAAACAGACTCTAAGTGGGCAGCAGTATTCTGAGTCTAAAAAATGGAAGGTGACCTCGTTTCGCAGGGTAGACAAGGGGGGAATAAAGGAATGGAAGGGGTCCTGGGAGAAAGATGGGGCTCTCTGCTCCCGTAAACAGTTACCGTTTTGGGAAACTCGCAAGAGCAGGTCTACCCTGTCCTACAGGCTCGCTATGAGTGGGCATCGACTGGACGGCAGAGAGGCTGGCGTGGGTTGGTTGGTGGTGCAGTCGTTAAGCACTCCCTTGTGAACCGCGAAGTCAGCAGTTCAAATCCACTAGCCACTCTGTCGGAGCAAGCTGTGATGATCTGCTTCCATAAAGACCACAGCCTGGGAAAACATAGAGGGCTGTTTTACTCTGCTCCCTAAGGTGTCTGTGAGTCAGAATTGGTCTGAGGGCACACAGCCGCCACCACCATTACCACCTCTGTGTTAAGTAGCAATGGTTATGAAAGAGTTATGTCAAGATACTCAGGTTTTCTAGGCAGTTCCATCTCCAGAGTGAGGCCTGTACTTGAGCTCAGTCCCCAGAGCACAGCAGGGAACAACAGGGGAAGGAAAATCACCATTGAGACTTCCCATTGGACTCAATCTCCAGGCGTAATTCAATCATAGAACCCTTCCCCCATACCCCAGAAGGTATGTCTCCTCTGTCTCGGGCAACTTAGAACTCGTCTGGGGAAGGCGCCTGCCCCAGGAACTCTGGACGCTTTCATTAAATCTGACTCAGAGAGCACTGACTGCAGCAGAGGCGATGTGTGCAACCCAGGCAGGTCCTCACTTTATGAGCACAGGCTCCCAAGACATGGTGCTATTAAATCTAAAACACCAAGACTGGGGGCAGCCTAGCTTGCCCTGATCCTCGTTGCTGGAGTCTAACAGCAGGTGAGCATCTCTGGGTCTGGCCCTGAGTGGACTGGGGTGGATCCGCGTTCCTAAAGGCATGAGCGTAATTGCCGTCTTTCTTTGCTCCCTCCACATCTGATTGTCCAGTCCTCACTAGGTCTACCCTCTTTGAGGGGGTTCTACTACCTCCTTGCCTCTGGGATCCCTCTCCTTCTGGAATCTGAACTATGCTTTCCAAAACCCTTGTCACTACCTCAGAATGAGTGTCACAAGGGGTACCTGCCCTCCTTTGTCTCCTGTTACGATGTCCACTTTCCTGCCTCAGATTGGACACTGAATTCCTGAGAAGCCAGCGCATATGTTTCAGTCATTTCAACCCTGGGTGCTGGATCTCTAAGTTGCCCTTGGGAATCAATTTACTGTAGCTGTGTTGGCATCCTCAGCGTCTGTCCTGTTCAGTTCTAACTTCATCCACCTCTCCAGGCCCCAAGGTCCAGAGGTTCCAGCACATCCCATGAAGTCCTATCAGAGTTATGACTCTTGGGAAATCCTCTTCAAAGAGAATGAAATAAGAATTGTTATATTACTTTATCCTTTTCCCCCCAAAAAAATCTACTGGGCATCAATTACATATCATGTAATCATAAAATAGAATTTGGGGCAAGAGAGAATTGCTTGGTTCTAAAGTGGAAATTAATTTTCAACTTCAGTAACTTTAATCAATTAGGAGTAGCTGTCTAGAGAGCTACCTTGAAGACAATGCTGAGGCTATCACTGGACGCTTCAAGACACCATGCTTTGATCTATTAACAATGTCTGTCATGTCCAAGGAGGAGGAGGAGCATGTGGATCAAGTATCTGCAGACATTGACTCTATTCCAAATTAGTATTGAAGTCAGGCTAAATCCAGGTTTCCTAATGCCCAGTCATTCCCATCTCCCATTCAACAGCACCCAAGAAACGTACAGTTGAGCTTGTCCAACAGAAACTGGGAATGACCCATTGCACTACAGATCTCTTCTTTGCCCTGAAATGTTTTTAAATGAAAAATATCAAGTCTTTAGTGAATTAAAGGGCTGGTTTGTAGATCATTAATTCCTTGACAGTAAAGCCCAGGAGCGAATCATTAGGATCTCTCACTAAATGACCATCTGAGAGAAGTTAAACTAAGATCTAAGCCCGCAACTCATCATGGAAGTTACTGATAAAAAGACATAGTTTATAAGAATTCCACTTACCCTGACTTTTTCAGGATCATGGCTCCTGGGCCAAGAAAATATATATTCAAATTTTACAGGAATAAAAGATAGCATTTTCTTTTTAGAGGCCCTAATAAGGTGTAAAAAACATTCTCTTAGGTATGTATGATTTATAAAGTTAATATGGTTACACAGATGAACACAATTAATGCCACTGAATTATACATGTGAAGAATGTTGATATGCCAGCTTTTGTTATGGATATGTTTACCACCAGAAGAAAAAAAGAAGAGCTTTAAAATACTCTTGGAGCTAGCAATGCAGTGTGAGTTGATGGATTAAACAGAAGTCACATGAATAGACTTATCTCCTGGGAGTGGAAACTTTTAAGCAACTCCTCTAAATTATAGTGAGATGTAATGAGACATGATAGAGTGAATAGTGAACTGAGTCAGGGAAGCAGAGGCTTGAAAGACTTCTGTCCCTGAGGATGCTCTTTCTGGAGAGGCTCGGCCAGCTGATGAGGCAAGTGCTTTCGCAGGTGAGGATAAAGTGGTAGGAGCTCTCTCTCCTTTGATGAGGAAAGATGGCCTGTTACCTGCAGACACTGTTTCTGGTTGGGTCGGTAGTGTGCTCACGGTGTGGCGTTCAGCAGCTATGTGCCATCTGACTCAAACTTACAGGCCAGGGTTATAGAAACCCTCACACTTGACCAGCCACGGTCCCCTGGGAGAGAACCCTTTGCCACCTCTAGTCAAGTCCATATCTTGTCATCGCCCTTTGGAGACACACGCGATCTCTGGTCAATACTCTGGAAGAAAAAGTTCCCTGGAAATAAAGGAGCTTAAGGTTCCATCGCCATTGAAGGGAAAAAGGCTTTGTGGTGAGTCACTGTTGCCATGGAGTCCCTTGGGACTCATGGTGACCCATGTGTTACAGAGAAGAGCCATCCCATAGGACTTCTGTAGATGTGATCTTAATGGCAGGTGCCCTTAATGACAGCTGCTAACTGGAAGGCCAGCAGTTTGAACTCACCTGTGAGTGGCTCTACAGGAGCAAAGCGATTGGGCATTGAAAAGACTGTCTAAGGCTCATAGTCTTCAGGGTCCCATTAATCTCTACCAAACTAGTAAGGCTGGCCTTTATGATTCTAAATTTTGATACACATTTTCACATATGCTATTTGTGACTTTCTACTGTGATCTTGTTTGAAGCAGTTTGCAGAGGTAGCCGGGCACCATCTAGTTCTTGTGGTTTCAAAATGGTGAAGTCTGAGGTTCATGTGACCCACTAGTCCTTTGGACTAATAATTTCCATTCACCTTTATTATATTGAACTTTTCTTCAACCCAACCCCCGCCCCCCGACATAAAGAGACCCATGGTATCACCTACTGTGGCCACTCACAAGCTTTTGAGATCCCAAAACATCCTGCTAAATAAACATATTTTTAAATGAAAAAACATATAATCTATGAAGAAGCTATTAACTTCAGGCATTGAAACTATTGGGTTTCCATGCACACAGACTAAGTAGTTCCCTGATTACTTTATCTACTTTTTTTTAATAAAAGAAGGCAAAACAAAATTATATCAATAATTCTTGTGGACTAGAACTATATATCTTTGTCAAGTGACTGCCTTGGGCAATTACTTTTGGGGGGGGTTTTAACTGCATAACTACAAACCGGCAAGAAACGTGGTATATAATGAAGTCACTGATGTAACCTTAACTGACTCCATGCTAATAGGTATCTCTCTCATTTTGCAAATTATAACCTGCAAAATGATGACATGTCTGGAAAACAGTGATGGGAACTCATGAAGCTTAGCACCAAGAGTCAGAAAATGCCCATGAGAAGTCATTGCAGGCAGATTTATTATGACATTATACAATACTCGTATGGCATTAATTATACCCTCCATGCTTTACTAGATTGCAGCCCAGACAGCGTGTCAGGCTGTAACACCCATCCAGTGTCCCTTAGCCACTTACCACTGACATCTTTGTCACAGATACTCTACTGCATTAGAAACCTCCAGACCTGACACCAGAGATGTAAACCCTCAGCATTCCTTCCTGTCTCTCAATCTGGTGGGCAGCCAGGGGGAGCTATGCTAATGCACAGAAAGCAAGACATTCCCAACAAATGGCATCTCAGGATGGACAGGAAAAATATCGTGAATGCATGAATGAGAGTCTGGAAATTGGACTATGGGGGGGGGGGGAAGATGTGGAATTTGTAGCTAAATCAACAGAGAGCTGGAGTGGGAGGGAGAGATCAAGGAGGGAATTTTAATGTTTGCTTTTTATTTTTTAATTGTTGATTCTCATGACTAGAAGAAAGGAGACCTAGTGCGGCAGGTCTTTGATGCTGAGTTTCTAACTGAAAGGATGACAGTTTAAATGCACAAGCTAAAGAAGACCTGGTGGCATTGTCTGGTACACACTGGATGGCTAGCTATAATGTTGGAAGTTCAAAGCCACCAGCTTCTCCAAGGGAGAAAGATAAGGCTCTCTCTTCCCATAGAAATTTTTAAGCCAGGAAACTCTATGCATAGCTCAAGTTAGAATTGATTCTATTGAAGTGGATTTGGGGATCAATTTGAAATGTCCCAGGCTAGAGTTATCTGAATTTGGCATGAATGTATCCAATTTTAACACACTGGGACATTACCATCAAAAGTAGAAAAGAGAAAAAAGTATTTTAAGAAAGCAACATACAAACTAAACACATGGAAGAGCTAATTGATAATGTAGGTGTGAACCACAAAAGCGAGGCTCTTGGCATGACTAAAATGATTGTCCCACATCTAAGTTGTAATCGCTACTATAAATCAAACTGAAGCTTGATCTAAGATCTTGGCTTCTGCTCCTGAAGAGACAATTCAGCTTCTCGTAAAAGGTGAGGTGCTTATAACTCAGAAGGAGCAAGATTCAAGAGTTTGGCTTATGTGAAGAACAGTTGGTTAAGAGATATTTCCAAGTGAGTTTTGTTTGCACAACTTGATTCAAGAAGAATGTAGAAAGCCTCCTTTTTCTCCCAAAGAGCAGCTGGTGGTTTCAAACTGTTGACCTTGCGGTTGGCAGTCCAGTATGTAATGACAATGTTGAGGATTGTTTTTTGTGACCACTTTGTTACAAGTATCATGTACCCTCTCTGTGAGCGGGTACACATAGTATCATGTACCCTTTCTGTGAGCACATAGCCCTTTGTTTACTGCACCCAAAAAAAAACTTCCTCTCTTCTTATAATGTAGAGAACTATAGTAGACTGTCCAGGTGCCAGTGTGTCTCCAATTCATTATGTCTTAATAAAACACTTTACTTTTGCTTCTCTGAGTGTAGAACTGTTTCTTCACTATAACAATAGTTATTAATACCAGTTGCCACTGACTTGATCCCATCTCATAGCGGCCCATATGTGTCTGAGTACAACTGTCCTCCATAGGCTTTTCCGATGGCTGGATTTGTTCAGATCCCAATACCTTTTATCCAAGGCATCTCTATGTAGATGTGAACCTCCAACCTGACCTTTGGGCGGCAACTGAAAATGTTAGCCATTTACACCACCTAGAGACTCTAATGGAGAGTTATTACTGCTCTTGTTACCTGTCATCCAGTCAATTCGAACTCATGCGTGAATCTATGTACAGCAGAACAAAGCACTGTCTGGTCCTGCATTACCCTCACAATCATTGCTTGATTGCTGGCCATTATTGCAGTCACTGGATCAGTCCTTCCCCCTGAGACACTTCCTCTTTTTCACTAACCGTCTGCCTTATAGAAGCACAATGTCTTTGTCCAGGGACTGGTTCCATCTGCTAACATGACCAACCAAGGTAAGACAAAGCCTCAACCTTCTTTGCTTCTAAGAAATACTATAGATGTATTTCTTCCAAGACAAATTTGCTCATTCTTCTAGCTGCCCACGTCATCGTCAAGATTCTTTGCCAACGCTATATTGAAGTGCATCATTTCCTCTTTGGTCTTCCTTGTTCACTGTCCAATTTGTGTTCGCATATGAGGCCATTGAAAATACTATCACTTGGATCTGCTGCACCTAGGCCTCAAAGTAACATCTGTCCTTTTTAAAAAAAAATTTTTTTTAACACTTTGAAGAGGTCCTTTCCAGCACATTTGCCCAATAAAACACTTCATTTGATTTCTTGGCTGCTGCCTCCATGGGCATTGATTGTGGACACAAGTCAAACGAAACTTGGACAGCGTCAATCTTGTTCATTCCCCCTGATGTGGTCTATTGGTCCAGGTCTGTTGGTCTTGAGGACTTCGTATTTATTTCCTCACATTGCATTATCATTCATGCTAAAGGTTGTAGTCTTTTTTGTTATTGTTGTTGTTGGTTTTGTTAGTTTGTTTGTTTGTTTGTTTGTTTGTTTGTTTGGGCATCACTGCCCTCTGGTGGCAGTGGGAGGCCCAGCCTTGGTCCTGGTGAGCTGCTGCTGGATTTGAACCACCAGCCCTGTGGGCTGCAGTCCCACACTCAACCCCTCTGCCACCAGGGCTCAGTCCAGATTGTAGTCTTTAAGAATCTTCCAGAAGTGCTTCACATCTCCTTCACTTTTAACACGCAAGGTTGTAGCATTTGCATATCACAGGTTGTACAGGTATTTCCTGATGTCAATTTCTCCCACATAATCTGTATTAGTCACCTAATCTGGTGTTAATTTGAGGATTAAGAGTGTAGAGATGGAGTCTAGCTTGTCAAACTGAAGATAGCCAATGAGGACTCTGTGGGGGCATGGCCTTCTGAGAATTCGGGGAAATTCTGGTACTTCCTCCTATGAAGTGCAAGACATTGCACCTCTCATTTCACTCCCTTGGAGACACCCTACTGACAAGACACAAGGTGGACTTCCTGTGAGACATCCTGAAGGAGAAGCCACATGGACCTACCCTGATGGAACCAGACCTCTGAAGCTGCGAAAGTCATGTAGAGACTCCTGCCAGCGCTGAGATGCTTACAAAGACTGGATCCAAAGACTCTACCCACTGGCTTGTGATCGCTCTGCATTTGGCTTCATTGCTGTGTTTCCTGAGTCTGAAGAGGACTTGGTGGATTGGTATCGGGCATATGCGCTAATGTCGGACTTTTGACCTGGGATTGGACTGAACTAGTCCATGTAATGATATTTTCTCAATGTTCATTTCTTCTCATATATAAACTTCTCCCTTATTTACGTATGTGTGTTCATGAATTTGTTTCTCTAGTCTACCCGGACTAGTACATAGTCCCACTTCTCCATATGTTTGCTCAGCATGCAGACTGAGTACGCACAATGAAAGAATGCAACTCTGACACACATCTTTTCCGATTTGAAACCACAAAGTACCCCCCTTGTTCTGTAGAACAGATGCTTCTTAGTTTAGGTTCTGAATTACAGGTTCTGAAACATGCATTGTTTGTGATGTTATCTGTGATTTGTAGTGAAGCACCTAGTTGAATGCCTTTTCATCATCAGTAAAATGCAAGTAAACATACCTCTAGTGTCCTCTGCTTTCAGCCATCTCATATCAGCAATGATACTCCTCATCCTATATCCTTTTCTAAATCCAGCTTAGATTTCTGGAAGCTCCCCACTTCTTCTACTATAATCATTTAAGCATTATCTTCAGCAAACTTGTTCTTGCTCAGATGAATGACTTTGTTTGATAATTTCTACATTGCCATGGATCACCTTTCTTTGGGATTAGCACAGATATTGATTTACTCTAATTGTCTGGCCAGGTAGCATTTTTCTAAACTTATTGGCAGAGACAAGTAAGTGCTTCCAGCATTGCATCAGCTGTTTGAAACAGTCCCACTGGTGCGCTTTCAATTCCTGGGGCTTTATTTTTTGCCAATGCCAGAGTGAAGCTTAGGTTTCTTCCTTCAATACTACCAACTCTTGATCACCAGTTACCTCTTCAAATGGTTTAACATGCGCTTTGGGTCCTTAGCTGCACTCCCATACTTCCTCTGTTCCACGGTGTGTTCATGTTGTTGTTGTCAGGTACAGGGGAGGCAACCCATCTTGTTGAGGGACTCCTTCTTTTTCACTGACCTCTACTTTTCCAAGCAAGATGGTCCCTCAGGTAGCCGATCCAAAATATGTGAGATGCATCCTTCAATATTATAACTCAAGGCTGGATTTTTTTTCAATCCTTCGGCTTGAAAAATGCCTTTGGTTTTCGACCTCTGTTCCATTGCAATTCTTCACTTTGTCTTCTTAAACCATCCTTTGAAATCATCTGTTCAGCTCTCTATAATGTCTTCCATTTATCTCAGCTTCTCTATGTTCAAGGGCAAGTTTCAAAGTCTCTTCTGACATTTATTCTGGTCTTTTCTTCCTTCATATTTTGATGACATTTTGCCTTCTTCATGAGTGATGTCCTTAATGTCATGCTACAACTCATATGATCTCTGGACATTAGTGTTGAATGTGTCAAATTTATTCTTGAGATGGTCTCTAACTTCAGGCATGATATACTCAAGAAGACTTTGGTTCTTATGGACTTGTTTTCATTTTGTCACCTTCAACTTGAACTTACATATGAGCGATTGATGGTGTGTTCTGCGGGTGGATGCTGATCTTATCTTGACTGACAGAGTTTCTCTATCATCTCTTTCAGCAGATGAGATTGATTTTATTCCTATGCTCTCCATACAGTGGAGTTCACATGTATAATTGCCATTTATGTTTTGGAACAAAGGGTATTTTCCATGAAGAAATCACATCCCAATCACCAATAATTATTCATGTCGTTTGACTGTACATTTGATCAATCTTGAATTGCAGAAGTTGGAGAAAATCTCCCATGTCTTCATCCTTGGCATTAGTGGTTGATACATAAATTTGAATGACAGCCACATTCACTGGTCTTCTTTATAAGCATATGAATTTATACAACTGACAGCATTGTACTTCACAGTAGATTGTGAAATGTTTTTAATGGTGACTATGACACTGTTCTTCTTGAATTTGTCATTGCTGGGAGAGATTATATAATCATCTGAATCAAAATAACCAATCATAGTTCTTTTCAATTCACAAATGCCTAGGACATTGATCTGTGGACATTCCATTTCATTTTTGTGATGAGATTTTCCAGAAATTCCATGCTCCCTTTAAATCCTCTATGTGCTGTACATTCCACAATTCAACTGTTAATGGGTTATTACAGTGACTTCTTCTTATTTTGAATTACAACACATCGGCACATGAAAGTCTCAGAAGTGCGACTCCATCCCTGTCATTAAGGTCAAGCCCACTTTGAGGGGCCATTTGAGTCTCTTACCACGTGACTGGCTTATCTTCTAGCACTATGTCAGACAACGTCCTGCTGTGATTCATAAGGTTTCATTGATCAGGTTTTGTTGTTGTTATTGTTGTTTTGTTTTCAGAGGGAGATTCCTAGGTCCTCTTCATCAGTCAGTCCAGTCTGGAAGAACTGCTGAAACCTATCCTCTGTCTGAATACCAGAAGTCCAGCTCCCAGCATGGTGACAGCACACAAGTCACACAGTGCAACCAACTGACAGAGGGACAATAGCCAACTGCTAATTAAGAACTCTTTAAGGAGAAACTTCTTAACTCTTTTGGGGGAGCATCACTGCCCTGGTGGGAGTAGGAAGCCCAGTCTTGCTCCTGGAGAGCTGCTGCTGGATTTGAACAGTCAATCCCATAGGCCGCAGTCCCACACACAACTACGCCACCAGGGCTCAGCCCACTTCTTAACTATTTTTAAGTAAAAACATGACTCTTCTATATGTTTAAGCTTTCATTTAACTCATTATTGAGTGAAGGAACCCATAGAAGGTTGCAATCAGTTCAAAGGGCCTCCTGAAAAACAACCACCTTCTAGAAGACACTGGAAATGAATGTGCAAAGAGGGGCAACACTGACTTCCTTCACAGTGGAAGAAGGATGCCCATCGACCCTCTCAGGGAACAAGCCAGAATAAGCCAATCTCTAGACAAGAATTCTTTTCCATTGCTACCTGTTATCTGTAACTGACAGAGTTTAAAGTAGTTCCAAGCCCAGGAACGGTAGGCAGACCCCTGTGGAGTTTTCTCTGAGAAAACTCATCTGAGAAGTGTACTCTCAGAAACACCTGGGGTTCCACTGATGCACGAATTTCTTCCCTACAGATGTGGCAGAGAACGCCCACCAAACAGTTCCGGGAGATATTGGATAAACAGAAACCTGGAGGCCCGGATCCTAAGAACATGCCCCTGTGCCATATAGAATTGGGCAAAATGACCAAAATGCTGCTCTGATGGTCCAAACCTGAAGGAGAGAAGCAGGCACAACTCAAAACCAGTGAGGAAGTTGCCCACATGGTTGCAGACGTACCTGAGGGCCTAAAACCCATGCTTATTGAATTCATTTTTAACAGTCGATTGGGCTGGGTGGGATGGAGGAAACAAACTCATTGCCATCGAGCCAACTGACTTATAGCAAGTCTCTAGACAAGGGTTGACCTGCTCCTTTGGGTGTCAGACTTTAGTCTTTAGACAGGATAGACAGCCTCACCTTCCACCTGCAGCTAAACCTGTGGGTTTGACCCGCTGCCCTCAGGGTTAGCAGCTCAGTGTGGATCCCACTGCACCCCCTGGGCTCTTTGATGAGGGTGAGCATTCATTATGGATTAAAAACAAAACTCACTGCAATCCAGTCGACTGAAGCTCATAGCGACACTATGAGCAAGGGGAGAACTGCCTTGTGGATTTCTGAGACTTTAACTGATGATGGAGGTGGTGGTGGAGGTGTGGTGGAGGTGGAGATGTCGGAGGTGGAGGTGGTGGTGGAGATATTGGAGGTAGAGGTGATGGAGGTGGAAGTGGGGGAGGGGAGATGTCAGAGGTGGAGGTGGTGGAGGAGGTGAAGTGGTGGTGGAGGTGGTGGTGGTGGTGGTGGTGGTGGTGGTGGTGGTGGTGGAGATATTGGAGGTAGAGGTGGAGGTAGAGGTGGAGAAGGTGGAGGTGGTGGTGGAGGTGGTGGTGGTGGTGTTAGGTGTTGTGTCAATTCTAAGTCATTGCAACTTGAGCACAACAGAACGAAGTGTCCAATCCCTCGCCATGCTCATAATTGTGATGGTGGAGCCCATTGCTGCAGGCACCGTGTCACGCCACCTCACTGAGAAGCCCCCTCTTGGTCGCTGCACTCACACTGCCTGGGAGTAGAGAGGTTCGTCTTTCTCCCTCCAAGCAGCTAGTTTTGAACTGCTGGCCTTGCATCACCCAGTGTGTCACCATGTCACCCATGTACACACAGCCTGCTAATGAAATCCTCACAGCCCTTTCAAGGACGTAGTTTGGCTCCAGTCTGTCTTCATGGAAGAACTGAAACACAGAGCATTTAAATGGCCTCTCCAGACTCTGAAACCATCGTCAAATGCGATTTAGAGCTGGCCTTCTGGTCCTGCTCCGTCTCATTGTTGCCCTGCCTCCTTCTCCTTTGTCCAGATTTCCTTTTCTTTTTCAGACTCTGGATTGGTATTTGTCTCTTGGGCCATATCCAAACACTCTGGTGAAATGGAGCAGGGAAGAAAGTTAAAAGGCAGACAATCAGCGCTGGTACATAAGTCAGCACAGCTACGGAAATCAGAGCGGCCAATGCCCACCACCAGCATCGGGCCCCATCCCAGGCGCCTCTCTGGGAAGTGTGGTGGCCAGGGCTAGTGCTCGGCGCCGGGAGTCAGGGTGGGGGGATGCTTTGGTTTCTATGCATCGTGTAGATAGTCAGAAATGGACAAAAAACATACCACGCATAGGACTCCCGTGACAAGTTTAGAAACACAAGCGGACATGGTGATAGCTGGGGAATACATGGAATGTGTGCAGTGAGGATGATCGCCATCCAGCAAGAATTCAATGTTCATTTCGCTGCTGACCAAGGGTCCGTTCTGTAGGTGGACCCAGGTCTGGGTGAGATGTGGACTGACCTTCTTCCAAACGTATTTACCTTGCATTTTCCCAGGGCGGAGGTTGCGGGAAGCACCCTGATAGTCTGCAGTTACTCCTCCAGTGTTACGGATTCCTGTGATGCTTATTGTGTTTCAGCAGGATAATTGGTGTTTGTTCCCTCCTTGTAGTCATAGTGATCACCGATAGGCAGCAAAGAAGCACTGCTGACCTGTGTTTTACTAAAAAACCTAAAGCTGGCCATGCTACGCTAGCTCAGACTTTGTTAGTATGAGCCTATTCACTGCCAACATACAAACACTGGACAACAAAACGGGGGGGGGCGGGGGGCAAAGGCTAGAATGCTCTTGGTAAATGGCACTGGAAATTCCCAGCTACCCCCTCACCCCTACCTCGAGTTGCTGGATATGGTGCGTCCACGAAGCCTGTGTAGGCACTCCCCTTCCTGCCTCCCCATCTGCACCCAGCCTAAGCTGATCTCAACCGCGACTACTTCTGCAACCTCCCTCGGTGGATGGAAAGCAGCTCCCTCACGCCTCGGAGCAGACTCCGACTCATCATGACCCTAGAGGACTTTACTCACACAGGCAGGGCATGGGGGCAGCAGAGGGAAGAGCCGCTTTCTGTCCGCCATGCTGAGAATCCTCAAGGAACACCCAACTGTGCCTGCGTCCTTCCTGCGCCCCTCCCCTCCCGTGTGTCAGACGCTATGATCGTGGGGGGGGGGGGGCGCTACAGAAGCAGGATGTGGTGCATATTTCCACATAGCGACATCTCTCAGGCAGGCAATTCTGACTTTTGTGACCAAATCATTAGCTGACCCTCTGCCAATGTCGCGGAAGAGTGCAAACCCTCCTCGTTCCAGCTTAGCGTTTTTTAAAATATATTTCCTAGACTTCCAAACTGGAACCCCAAGATACTACTTTTGCAAAGAATCCCTGTGAGTCCAAGGCTTTATCTTGCTTCATAGACCTTTCACAAAGAGAGCTAATCCAGAAGGAAGGAGAGAGAATTCCCTCCCTTGGTGAACAGCCCTATGAGGAGATGAGTGCTGAGCCATATCCTCCTACACCAGCCTCCCCCCACCCACCCACCCTCCCCAGGTCTGAGCAGCTTGAGGACAAGAGCTGCAGAGACTCAGAAATGGCCCAGCCACACCGCTTCTAGTTACCATGCATGAAGGGGGCGACCGAGGTCCGGAAAAGGTAAGCAACTTGCCTCAAGTCACACAGCTGGAATCACAGCCCAGGTCCCCTGACCCCACGTGTGGAACTTTTCTGACTTACACTAAAGAGCTTGAGATGAACTTGAAAACACCCTCCTCCTGATGGCTCGGGTTATCTGTCAGCCTATCATGTTTCTGTTTGCACTAAGTTTTATACTTCAGATATTTTGTTTTGTTTTGCTTCTCAAATAAAAGGCAATCTTCCTTTGAGAAAATTTTGAAATTTCACGACAGCTCATAAAATTATTGAGGAATCTCGATGCATGTTTCTTGGCCATGTAAAGCTTCAGGAGAGGGGGGTGCAAATCATATGCCAAGTTTCCTTTCCCAGGCTTCCTGAGTCTGACTATTCAGGATGAGGTCCATAAATTTGATTTACTTTTTAACAGTTTTATTGGGACATAATCCACATATCATGCAAGTCAGTAGTTCAATCATATCAAGAAGAGTTATGCAATCGTCACCACAATCAATTTCAGAACATGCTCTTCTTTCTCACACTTGTTGTTGTTACACCCCATGGCCACCACCCCCCACCTTCCCTGCCAGACTCCCAGGAAACCATTCGTCCAGGTTTTGTCTCTCTAGATTCACCCACCCTAGATTTCATATGCTGAAAGGCATACAAAAACAAAAAAAGCAGAAGGCAAAAGAAAGCCATAGTTTTATGTTTTAAGCACTCAAAGGGATTCTGAAAGTTAGAACCTGTACCTTCAAGTTGTCTCAGAACCAGTTCTGGGAATGGTCCTTCTGCAGGGCACCTGTGATCAGCACAATCATTTGACAGAGCAACAAATGCACTCACGTGTTAAGGAAGTCAGAAGCGAGTGCATGCAAATAGCCTTTCCTCTTGGCTGCACAAAGAAAAATGCTAGGTATATTTTAAATATATGCAAATACCTTGTAATGAAATAAACTCATGCAGTAGAATAGTATTCAGCAGCATGAAAGAATAAACTACTGAGGCGAGTGACAATATAGAGGAAACTCCAGATCATATGCTAGACAAAATAATGCCAGCACAGAAGGGTCTTTATGCTATGATTCAGTTATACCAAGTTCAAGAACTGATTAAACTAATCCCCCCCAAAATCGGAGCATGTGTCCATTCTAGGGGAGGTGATCCTGCCTGGAAGAGACTCTGCAGAACTTTCTGGGGTAAGAGAAATACCCTCCATCTCGATCTCAAGAGTTGAATCTTAGGTCTACTTAAGATTTTGCCTTTTACTGTATAAAAATTCTATGGCAATAAAGTATTAGTGTGGAAAATAAAAGCAGACAAAATAAAAAGCTGTTCTAAAAAATTAAAACAAGAAAAAAGAGGACTGAAAGGATATCAAATTCAAGAAAATGTTTGCCCCTGTACTCATTGCATCAAGCCAATTCTGACTCCGAGTCTCCCTGTAGGGAAGGGTGGAGCAGCCCCTGTGGCTTTCCAAGCCCGGAACTCTATAACAAGAAGAGAGAGCCTTGTCTTTCTCCCACAGTGCAGCAGGTGGTCTTGAACGGCTGGCCTTGCAGTTAGCAGCCCAATGCATACCCCCTATGCCACCAGGACTCCCGCTGTTGCCTAAGCAATCAAACGGTGTCATATACACAGCCCTGCAATAGTGGTGAGCTTTAAGTAGATGTTTACATAGATATGCATGCTGGATAGACGTGGGAGGAAGAGGGAGTATACTCATAAATAGATAGAGATTTGTGTACGTGTACTTCCCTTTGCTGCAACTATATCCAGGAATTTGGTAGAGCATACAGAGGGCTCATTTATGAAAATGTCTTACAGCTATCCAAGCACTTGAGACCCATCGTCTTGATGGACACCAAAGGCAGCAGGCATTGCATAGTTCCTAAAGACTACATTCTATCTACTACTGTTGTGAGTCATGACCGGGGTCTTTAAAAGTTCATGAGCAGCCTTCTAAGATGCAACTATTGATATCTCACAATCTAGAGAAAAGAGGAATGATGAGAAAATGTTAGACAGTTCATTCAATGATTTAAACACACATCAGATGGCACGACCCTGAGACCAGGAGAACTACCACTACCCAATTGCTCTGAAAAAAAAAGATTGCATTAGAAGATCCTGGAGAGAGTGACAGAAATAGGCAGCAAAACCCCAAATCATAAAACAGACCAGGCTTACTGCCCAGGGAGAGACTGGTGGAACTCCCAAACTCATAGTCCTGTCACCCCTCAGGTCTGGATTTGAACACGATCATTTAAGACAGCGGTTCTCAACCTTCCTCATGCATCTATCCTTTCATACAGTTCCTCATGTGGGAGTGGCCCTGACCACAAAATTATTTTTGCTGCTACTTCATCACTGTCATTTTGCTACTGTTATGAATCAGGCAACCCCTGTGAAAGGGTTGTTTTACCACCACCACCACCACCACCCCCAAAGGGGTCATGACCCACAGGTTGAGAACCGCTGAACAGAGCAGCATTTACTCAAGGACAAAGGTCAGAGGACGATGAAAGGAAGAGGGATGGAAACAGGAAAACCCAGGAAGCGGGATAAGTGATGATACTCTGAGAAGGGTGTAAGAAAACCTGAGACCCCAACTCAAGTTCAAGCTTAAAATATACAGGCTGACGTTCCTCCAACTGTAAGAGCCACAGATAAGACAGTTTTAAGGTCCCTTTTTGGTATTGAAACTTCACGCCGCACAGAGAATGAAGTACCCCGTGGCCCGGTTCTTCTTCCCAGCCTTTGGTGGTATCCTGACATGGCACATTTGGGGTTCAAGAGTAGACTTCAAGAGACCCAGAAAAGTTGCAGGAGGATCAACTTTTAGCCAATCAGGCATTCCCCAGTAATACAGTTGGGCACGAAGCTCCTGATGTTCCGCCTAAGTGCTTTTGCAGCTGAAAGCTATTGGGGAAACATCAAGGGGCCCTGTCATTAGCGTCTCCATGCAGCTGCAATGAGACTCCTCTGAGAACAAATTTGCACAAAGAGTGGGACGCTAATTAAAATGGAATTCTGTGTGGACATTTCACTTGTGGATTAGTTCAATGTAATTAGCATCTGGGGCAGAAAGAGCACTGTGGTAAAGAGACGGAATGGGTACATTTAGGGGTGGGAGGAAGAGTTCGACTTTGGCTATCATGCTTAAGAGACCTTCATCCGCAGTCTCCCTGGGGGCGCCCTCAGACACAGTCCAGAAAACAGGCCAGGGGAATCCCAAGCGCCAGCTCAGGTGGTCGATTGACTGGGATCTCGAGCGTTTGCTAGGCTTCTACTTCCTGCCTTGCCAACTGCCATTAAAAGGACAATACAATAAAAACAGGTTGATGCATGAGGTATTCATTTGCAGCCAGTCTGTAACTGGAAACATCAAATAGTATGTGTGTGGAAAATGGCTAGCATTCTGGTGGTGCTGATGTGAAAGTGCTGAGCTGCTACATGAAAGGGCTGTGGTTTGAACCTGCAGGGTCAGTGGATTATTTCCTGAGACCAGTCTCTACCTCCTACCAAATGGTCTTTTCCTGTATGGAGCTAATTAGACCATTGAGAAGGATACTGGTAGAATTTGCCTGCGTGACTGTGATTGCCTGGAGTGCCATCCTGCCACACATAGAATGAACCCTCTGGGAAGCAGAAGGCGGGATCTCATTACAAGGAAGAGCCAGCAGTGGAGCATGGCCTGTAGACCCGGGATCCCTGTGCAGTGAACCACCTGGATCCAGAAAATAGCTATAACAACATCAGGGAGCAGCAGCAGGACCAGGAGCCGGAGCTTGGAACAGTGATGGACTTCCCAGACCACAGAGCAAACAGAGCTGAGTGCTTTCATGCAGGAGGCTGGCTTGTGGAGTGGGGGGTGTCTGGGCATTTAATTGGGGGAGCTTGGTCCACTGACCCCTAGAAATGGAGCTCAGGAGCTTTGGGTTGAGGTTTCTGGTGGAGTGGTATGCCCCTTGGGGCATTTACTAGCAGAACTGAAAGAATTTTTGTGACCTGCCCTGCGAAACTCTGGTGAGCATTTCTCATTGGCATTACAACCTGTTGCCTTCCTTAATAAACCCTGTAATTGGGAATTCCGTCTGTGAGTTCTGTGTAACCATTGCAACGGATAGCAGGTCCTAGAGAAGTAAAATAAAGAACATTGGCTAAAACAACTCGGAGCCCATGAGTCACTTGATAAGACAAAGATGGAGCAACTTCTGTAAAGACACACAGTTTCAGAAACCCTCTGGGGCAGTTCTACTCCATCCTATGGGGTCGGGGTCAGACGAGACTAGACAGCAGCAAGAGGGAAGGAAAAAAAATGAAACCTGCTGGTTCAGCGGACAGTGGATCAAGAGAGACAAATAGCCAGGGAGCTCATGTAGATGACTAGACTTGATTCTTCTTTGTCCTTCCCACAGGAAAGACAAAACCCAAGCCCACTGCCACAGAGCAGTCTTTCCCAACGTAACCACTCTGTACAGAACTTCCAGGAACATCAATCTCTACAGAACCACACAGGCTCCTCTTTCTCTTGCTGAGTCGCTGGTGGGGACCAAATACTGACCTTTCGCTAGCAGCCCAAGGGCTAACCCTCTAAGCCAGCCGGGGCTCTGGGGCGAGATGAAGAGGTCTGTAGATAGAAGGTAAGAGCTGATATAAAGAGGACTTAGTTATAGTATAATGACTGAGAGTCCTCAAGGTAAATGTCCAAGAACGTGGGGGTGGGGGGTGGGGAGGACTTAGTTTGAGTCAATCTGTCCATGTTTTGTTCTGTCCTTGGATATGCCATGAACTACCTCTGCTAGCCAGAGTCTTTGTAATTCCCACCAATTGACCAGGACTGGAAACTGGATTCTGCCATCAAGCCGATGCCGCCTCAGAGGAAACCTAGAGGAAGAGGGTAAAATGGCCCGTGAGTTTCTGAGACCGTCACTCTTCCCTACAGCAGTAGAACGCCCTGGCTTTCACCGGAGGAGTGGCAGGTGGTTTCAAACTGCTGACCTTGTGGTTAACAGCCTGGTGCATAACCATGACATCATCAGGGCCCCTATCACGGCTGGTGGGACTCTAAAGCTGGGCGGACCTCGTGGACCACAAAGGAAACGAGACAGCCTGCGAATAATGTCAGCGAAGTACAGAGCCCCCTGTTAGGGACGAGTATAAGCAACGCAGGAGCATAGACTCTAACATGGGAATTGGTCAGTGTTGCTATCTTGCTAGGCTTAAAAGATGCCATCCCAGAAGCTGAAAGTGGCTATCACGACCACCAATAGAAGAGCCAGGAGTAGAGAGCATCCTTTGGACATAGGACCCTGCTTTGGGAGTCTCCTAGATCCAGGAGAGAGAGAGAGAGAGAGATGTGTCACCGGAGACAGCAGCAAGAAGACATCAACATGAGACAGAGATGTGAGCTTCCTGAGCAGCTGAGGGTTTCGAATTGCTGACCTCACAGTTAGCAGCCAAATGAGTCCCCATTAAGCCAAAGAACTATACAGAAGACACTAGAGAATCGTGGCTGGTGTGCTTGGCGAGGGATTGACATACCAAGGGACAAACCGATTCTAGAACGGCAGACTGAGCATGATCTACCATAGGCAGGAGTCAATGGACTGCCAACCCTTTCCCAAAAAGATTGCTGATATACAAACCAAGGACCAACAGTAGACAGAAACTATGTAAGTTATTTGAGCAGTGAGTCTGCAAGAAAATTGGACATACCACAAGGGAACTTCAAAATATCACATCAATAAAAATGCAGAAAGAGCCTACCTTTGCGGGCTGAAGAAGCAAAGGAAAGAGACTGGAAGCATTAAAACTTAGAGAAAGAGTTCAACGAAGGCTTAGTGATGGGAGAAATTGGATGCAGTTACTCCTACATGGGCTGAATTTGTGCTACCAGGGTAAATACCTATTGCTGAATGGTTAGAAACAGGAAGTCCAGGAGTAAACTTTGCAGTCTCTCTAGCACCTCCTACTGTCAAGGAATGAAAGACAAATGTCTTTATGGACAAGCCCCAAGATTCTAAAGTCAACTACAGAAGGGTGAGTTTAGATCCAAATGCTTCACTGGTACAAAGGGCTGTTGCATGTGTTAGGAACCAGAGTGTCCAACGTGAACAGCAGTGGACAGCAATTAACCTTCTGGTGTATTCCAGGGATGGATTTGTTTCTTTCTGGCAGGCCCCTGTTTGTAGGGCTTCTCACCAGCTGGACTCCATCATCTTTTCTCAGTGCAGTGCCGCTTCTTACAACCACCTGGATCTGAGCAAGAGGATGGATAAACAAGGCCACATATCACTTCCAATTCTTTGCCAACTGGTTTCCAAACCTGAACTTTAATTACTTATCACACCACAATATGATGTTATGGAAGGTTTAGGTTTAACTGCATACAGAAGAGGAAGCAACTTAAAATTGGGTATAAGACATTCCTGTTGGCGCAGTTCATCAGAGAGTCTATCTTCCTTGGGGAATGATCTGCTGTCGTGTCGCTGGGGCCTAATCTCTCAATTCTTAGATTCCAGACCCAACCCCAAGAGGAAGAGCTGAAATGTCCTGCTGATTTATTACAACAAATTCCATTTTCTTGTCTCTTCCTCTCAAATCCACAAATAGCCTTGAATCTCATTTTTCAAAATGCAAAAGATTCATCACTGGGCTCTTCTAAGCAAAGGGGCTTTCTCTCTCTCTCTCTCTCTCTCTCTCTCTCTCTCTCTCTCTCTCTCTTTCTCTCTCTCTCTCTCTCTTTCTTCATGATGGGAATTACACTACTTCTCTTAAAATGCAAACACAACTAAAGTCAAGGCTTCTGTTCTTCTTTGTTCCTTCTTAATAGTTGTCCTGGGATAGAAGAACCACTCAAATCCTCCGAATTAGATTGTAGACTGGCTATTTCAGCCTGGTGAGCTTCCATTTCCTCATTAATAAAATGAGGTTGTTAGGTCAGTGCTTCTCCAAGGTTTCTCCCAGAATACCATTCTATGATTAGTATGAGTTATGAAGTTTTTTGTTCAATGGAAGTATGCTGAGTGAATTATATTAGTAGTCCTATACTCCTGGTAACCTACACCTGTCCTCTTCCACTCTAAGACTCTAAATTATATAAAGGCAGAGAACTCTGTTGTTCACCCCCATATGTCTAGCTCATCAAAAAGACAGAAAAGAAGGAGGCGACCAAAATGAATGTCAGAAGAAACTTGCCTTTGAAGGATAGTGGTTGAAAAGAATGGAAGAAAGGATGGAGTAAAATTGCTCAAACCTTTCAAAGGGCAGCTCCAGCTGATAAAGGATTGCAGTGAAATGTTCAGAGACCTAGATTTAGACAAGTAAAGAGGAAGGACAGAGTCTCAGCATCTCTCAAGCTGAAAGAACAGAAAGAAAAAAGAAACCCAAGCTTGAGGTTCCAGTATTGAAGGATTCTGTGAGCGAAATATTTCAAAGTATAGGGCCGTACCAAAAGACGAGGGAAGGCAGACGCCGTGTTACTGCACCCTAGAGAATTGGTTGGCTTTCAACTCTTTCAAGAAACAGCCTAGAGTCCAGAACCCGAGCTGCCATCCTGAGTGTTGCCTTTATCGAGTCAGGCATCCTGGTGGCGCTGCTAGGAGAGCCATGCCTCCTAACAAAGGGGTCTCCCAAGTGCAAGTCCAGTGCCTTTCCAGAGAACGGTGGAGAACTGCCAAGGAACCACAAGCATTCTGTACTGCGGGCAGGCGTTGGTCTTCTGCCTCTCCTCTTGAGATAGAAACATCAGAGGAGATCGAATGCTTCCGTCATTTGGGGGACAAGCTATCTAATAACTCTATGCCCCCACTCCTCGTCTGCAGAGGAACTGGAGGAACCGGAGGGAGCAGGGGTGGACGGGGTGGCAGTGATCATCCAGGGGCAGAAGTCTTGCCCTCCTAGAAGGCCTTCGTTCTACTCCCAGGGGTGCGTCTCATGCACCCCCACTGCCCGTGTCACTGTGTGCTGCCATGATGCTGAACAGCCTTTGGTGTTCACGTTCAGACTGGGAGGTACTAGGAAAGGAAGCCTAGCCACCGACTTCCAAAAATCTATCCATGAAATCCGTATGACTCAAAGGACCGAGCAGCAACAAATCCTGGGAATGGTCCGAGACCAGGCAGCGTTCATTCCATTGGACAAAGCGTTGCTGTGAGTCAGAGGCAGAGTGACAACAGGAACCATCACCACCATACGAGGTGGTTGTGAAGATTCGATGATCTAAGCTAAACAAGGCTTAGGACAGCACCTGGGACACAGTCAGTAAGTACTAGCTAAGGGAACACTGCCGCCTCTGCCCTGATGGTTAGTGTTCTCAATCTCAGTCCCGAGTGAGTTGCAGATAAGTGAGCTCAAACAGCACCATAGTTCATCCAAGCCTTCATGACGATAATCACAACCAGGGTTAATGTTTATTGGGCAGCTAGTCACTATATGTGTTTGATCTTTATAGCCAGTCTATGTAGCTGACATTACCCCCATTTGATAGAAAAGAAAGCCAACTTAGGGCCAGAGTTATCCAAGGACACTGGTAAGCAAAGGAATCACCACCATCCCATCCAATTTGGGCTATGTAACTCCAGAGACTACATATCCCTGGGAGAAATATCTAAAATGCAGAGCAATTACTCTTGTCACAAATTCACATTTAATAAGTTTAGCAGAAAATTCTTCGATATTTACAAAGCTTTGGTTACAAACAACAGAAACCGACTTTGTCTAAGTAAAGGAGAGATCACAGAGGAGACCTGAGGCTCTCGGAATTCTGAAACAGAAACAGGACATTGAATGGGAAAGCTGGTGTGAGACGAGATTGTAGCTCATAGTGACGGTCTGAATTGTAACCAGTGGTGAGACGTTAGCCTGAGGGGGGCAGGGGGCTGGATAAAGGGCATATGGACACCGTACTAACCTGACAAAGGACCGTGCCAATCTCAACGAGGGTCAAAGGCAGCTGCAAGCGAGGGTAAGAGCAAATCTAGCTCGACCTCACTTGGGCTTGAGCACTCGATAACAATTGGCAGAAACACCAGAGGAAGAAAGCAGAGAAAAAGACAAATGGTACTAAAATTAACTACTATCAGAGGACAGAAAGCCAGGTGAGGTCAATTGGCCATGTGGCCTTGCCACAAAGATCTCTCATCCGTGTGAAAAATCAAAAGCAAATAAACATTCTAACTGGCCCAACTTGGGTGCTAAATATCCAGGGGAAAAAAATAAAACAAACAAAATAAAGAGCCTTGAGCTTTGTAAAAAAGGGAAACCTTAAAAATATAAAGTAGCATTTAAAAAAAAAAAAAGCCCAATGCTCAGGCAAACACACTGCTAAAGGGAGGAGAAAGAGCTGCAAGATCTGCTTTGGTCATGGGGAAACTGAAGTCCATCTTCCTGTGCAGACCAACTCACTGGGAACCAAGGGCTCCCCGGCCAAACCCGAAGTCAGCGAGTTGGTTTCTGGTAACTCCTCCAGGACAGTACATGCTGGTGTGTACAGAGAGCAGGCTTAGCCTCTCACCCAGCCATCTAGCTATGAACCACAGTGCTCCATACTCTGCCCTGCGACCGCCCCCACCTCACTCTAAAACTCTTTCAGCTGAGTACGCTGATGTTCACTGCGACAGTATTGTAACAGGTCATAATACGCCACAAACAGAAACAACCCAAAGGCCCATCAACAGACGCATGGATTCATACGTTGTGATATATTTGACACTATGGAGTATCAGTCTATCATCAAGAGAAATGAAATCCTGATAATACTGCTGCATGGATGAACCTTAATAATATTATGCTGAGTAGATAAGTGTCATGTAGCACCAAAAATATCTTTAAAAGAAATTTCTAGGGTAGGCACATACACAGAAGTTGGTAAGCGGTTACTGGGGCCTGGTGGGGATGGCAAAATGGTACCACATTGCTTTGAGGTGAGGAAAAAGTTGTTATAACTCAATAGTGGTGAGGGTTGCATGGTAGTTATGTGATAAGTACAATTAACATCACTAAATTAAACACAAAATTATTGCAATGAAAACTATATGCGTATGTGCACAGGTATCTTCAATGCAATGAAAATCTGAAACAATTTTCAGATGAAAAGTAAAGGCAGAGAGGACTCCAGGAAAGAATCTCTGAAGGACTTTGACTCATTTTTAATTTTTTGCTCAATGTGTATTATACAGAAAATGTGTGTTATTGGTTCTCGGGATTATGGCAGATTTGATTCTTAATCTTGTTAACTAGTCTGCTGAGTTATCCGTGTTTTAAGAGTTGAGGAAATCACTAGTTTGTGAGTGGCATGATTAAGCTCAAGCAACTCACAAGAAGTGGAGAGGGGAAAAAACCACATGCACACGTCACCCGGTGTCGTCCCAGCACCATGACACTGCCCATGACGGACTTAGTACATAGAAGGCTCTGGGATGGAGGAGAAAAGAATTTTTAGAAGAATGATCTAAATTTAATGATATGCAAAGACAGGTAGGATGTATTTAGTAGTAAATATAAATAAATATAAACTAAAAAGTTAATCCTCGAATCTGCTCCTATGTCAAATAAAACAATCAGGGTTGTTGAGTGGATTTTCACTTTTTGAAACCGAGTAAAATTAGGACAGACAGCTAAAGGTAAAATAGAGATGTTATTTGTTCAATGTAATATGTTATTTGTCCTGTCCAATATCGGAAAGCCAGTCAGTCATACCAGGACTATTACCAGTAGGCTGAAACAAAATGCAAAATAGCAAAAGACAAATATTCAAATAAAGAACAAGTTAGGGTTTGTAATTAAAAGAGCAGAAGAGTAGAGAAAATCAGTGAAACTACATCACTCAGCAAGGCCTCCCTTCCCACCCTTTAGGATGTGCTGTCAATCCCAGATGAAACGCACATAATTCTTCACCTCACATCTCTGTACATTTAGTTCCACGATTCTTGATAGCGTTGTATGTCATTATTCATAGCCAAGGGCACGTCTTTTACCAGGTTGGCCAGGGGAACCAAGTTGATCTGTCAGGAGGGTATTATTGAAACCTTTGGTTACATGCCAACCCAATTCCCCCCAAAGCTATGCAACAGGAACAAGGAGAAACAGGCTATTAAAGCAGAGATCTATCGTTCTAAAGCCAGAGATCCTACAAAAAGGGAACGTAATGCAGCCACCACCCAGAGACTGGTGAGGAATTATATGTCTATCTTCTCACAGCTTCGGGTTTTAAATAAGTCTGTGGTTTGCAAGGCCTGGGATCAACAGTAGAAGTTTGCTGAACGACACCGGAGGAATTCTTCTCCACAGTTCTAGCTCTGATTGGTCCATGGCTGATTGTGAGGGGGTTGGCTAGTCGAGGCTTGGGTGCCTGATGGCTGGCTGCCCCAAGCCTGACTATTCTAACTGTGGGGGTCCCGGGTCTGATTGCTCCACATTGGAAAGTGTCCAGCAGGAAAGCAGTCCTGGTGCTAGAAAGTACAGGACTCCAGGAACCGGGAAGGGGGTGAAACCTGAGTCCCCCCATGGCTGGTCTTGGACCAGTTGGGTTTTTTCCCGCCACCTCCTAACATTTCATTCTCTGGTTCTGGAACCAAGTCTTAACCTGTTTTTCCCCTCAGATTCAGGACTTCTGAGAGCTCTTCCATCTGCTGGAGGCGGGGCTATTTCTGTTCCTGAACTCTATCCTGGAGTGACCACAGCTGGGTCGGAGAGGGCACGCTTCTCGCCTTTGTCCTGCCCTGACCCTTCATTTTCTTCACTGCGTTCTGCACAGAACTGGGCAGTTGGACTTCTTCGGGATGAGTAGAAGAGTTAAGGGTATCCTGAAGTAGCAGGTTCATAAAGGAAGGAAGAGGAGAGGCTACAGTCTCTGCGGAGGGTCCTCGGCAGAGGGCATTTGCAAGGTGTATAATTTTTTGCAGTTCCCAAAATCGCAGTCATTGGTGAAGAGTCTCTAGAATTGGAAGTCTCAGGTAGCCTTTGGAGAAAAGCTTGGTCCACACTCAAGCTTCTGACAAAAGAAAAAACTTATATTGTAAAGAAATATAGTCAGATTTTAAAGTCGGGCTTTTTGAGTGAATCGAGAATTGTTTTTTAATGATCCTTGTCCTGATCAGAGAAACAAGGAAAAATATACAATTTAATAAACTTCAATAATAAATCTAAAGATGTGATATTAAAATAAAATTTAATACTATATATGCCAAAGAATTCTCCAAATATAAAAAATATATGTTAAAATAGAGTTAGCAGACTAAGCCCCGGTGGCGTAGTGGTTGTGTGTGGGACTGCGGCTCACTGGGTTGGTGGTTCAAATCCAGCAGCAGCTCCTGAGGAGCAAGGCTGGGCCTCCTACTTCCACCAGAGGACAGTGATGCCCCCCCCCCAAAAAAAAAAAAGCCAGCATAGAACTAAAACTCCTATGGTCATTATTTCAATTTTATTCTTGTGGGGGAAATGTATGTTTAAATATTAACATTAAATGCTTAAGTAAATGTAAACACAATTAGAAAAACAAAATTCAATTGTGTTATTTATAAGATATAAATCTGAAACACAATGACACAAGGAAGTTGGAAATAAATGGATGAGCAGGGCCTAAGCCCCACTGGCATAATGGTTGAGTGCAGGACTGCGGACCACAGGTTTAGCGGTTCAAATCCAGCAGCAGCTCTCCAGGAGCAAGGCTGGGTAGTTCCCATGACCACCAGATGGCAGTGATGCCCAAAAACAAATTAAATAAATAAATGGATGAGCAAACATATCAGGAAAAACAATGAAAAGAAGCAGGAATGGAAATATTAAAAGCTAAGGGTTGAATAGTAAGCCAAATTTGTCAATATTTTAGCAAAAGGCATGCTGGATGATGAAGTGGTGATGGTCATGAACATGACAGAATCTTACAGAAATCCAAAGAGTGCATCCCCAAAAAGGATAATGAAAGTCTAAAATAAGTCTCTCCAAAATTTTTAAATACACAAAAAGGGATATATAAGTTATTTTGACAATGTAATTATCAACCTTGGTTTAGGATATACACAGAATGAGAACTGTGTATCCCAAAAGAGAAAATACATTTTTTTGGTCTATGCCCAGAAGAGATTTTAAAGTAGCAGTCATGTGTTTAACCTCTAGTGTATATTTTTTTCTAAAAAGTTAAATATTTGAAGACTGTATTTATTGACTACCATGCTATGAAATCATACACCAATAATTTTTTTCATAAGCTAATAATTAAGAGATAAATATGCCAGTTGAACCATTGGGTAAACCTGGAAACAATCCTTTAACTTGGAAGATACCAATTCTTAAAATTAATTATTTTGAAGTTGTTGAAATTAGTGTTTAACGAGTTAATTCCTTAAAAGTTACCTAGTGGGCTGAGCCCCGGTGGCGTAGTGGTTGTGCGCGGGACTGCGGCCCACTGGGATGGAGGTTCGATTCCGGCTCCCAGGAGCAAAGGCTGGGCCTCCTACTCCCACCACCAGGGCAGTGATGCCAAAAAAAAAAAAAAAAAAAGTTACCTAGTGGCTGAGCCCTGGTGGTGTAGGGGTTGTGTGCGGAACTGCTGCCCACAGGGTTGATGGTTCAAATCCAACAGCAGCTCTCCAGGAGCAAGGCTGGGCTTCCTACTCCCACCAGGGTAGTGATGCCGCACACATAAAAAAAAGCTACCTAGTGTTACCTCCAGGGGAGGGCTCACTTGCAGACTATGGCATTATCTGTCATGCTGTGTTTACAACAAACAGCAAGAATCTATTGATTTGACTCTTGAATGACCTCTGCCTGGAAGGGAACACTGAGACACAAGGCTGGAAGTCACTGTGAAAGCAATGGTGTATAAAGGAAGCCACAGGGTGGAGTCAATCCAGGTGTGAACCCCAGCCCTGGTCTTTGATTGTGGCGGGACACTGAGCACGGACTCCCCATTCAGGTATCACTTTCTCTGTAAAGTCGAATGACCCCCTGCACCCTCAGGAGCTGATGTTCTCCGTAAGTCAGCATCCAGGACGCACAATACCTTATCATTCTCTTGGTTCGTCCAGACCTTTCTTGGTCACAAGCAAATATAATTACCCGTAGCTTCAATTTGGTTGACCAAACCCCAAAACCAAACTCACTCCCATTGTGTTCATTTTGATTCAGAGCAACCCTACAGGGGAGGGGAGAACTGTGCCCCCCCCCCCAACCCCCATCCTGATGGATTTCTGAGATGGTAAAAACTTTATCTTCCTCCCTAGGCTATTTCAAACTACTGACCGCAGTTAGCAGACCAAAGCATAACCATTATGCTTCCAGGAGTCCTTGGAAGAAATAAGACATTCTCTTTACAGGACCAAAAGAAAAAAAAACAAAAACAGGAAACTATCCAAGAGAGAAAAAACCTTTGTAGCTTTTATCGGCTAATAACTTAAGGCAGGTAGGATCTGGGTGTGGGAAGACATGGTACAGAAAAGAAGGAAGCAACTTTCAGCACGTGACAGTGACATAGCATTTTCCCATCTACAGGGTTGTGATTTCAGTTCATGCTTACAACAGAGCAGCTCAGGCTCTCCCGTCCCTCTCCCCGGGCACTGTCACCCTACCAGAGAGGCTGCCCAAGGCTAACCACAAACATGCCCCTTTCTCCACACCATCTCCAGTTCTGCTCTGTAACTCCTGGATCTTAAATTTATATACAGTCGATCCTTTATGATCTGCATACTTCATGTTTGCAAATTCCCCACCCACTAAAGTTCCCTTGTGACCCCCAAATCCATACTCATCCCTTTGTAGACAGGTGAGAGGCAGTTAGAAAGAAAAATAGAAGAAAAAATCACTCAATGATAGCACAAGCAGTGCTGGTCATCACAGGAGTAAAGCACTTGGCTGCCACCCTAATGGTTAGTGGT
This sequence comes from Nesogale talazaci, assembly GCA_004026705.1. Taxonomy (NCBI): domain Eukaryota; kingdom Metazoa; phylum Chordata; class Mammalia; order Afrosoricida; family Tenrecidae; genus Nesogale; species Nesogale talazaci. The sequence goes on from PVJH01006855.1 coordinate 55,543, forward strand.
TTGATTACACCAGCCTCTCCCTGGGAGAGGATGGTTCTCCTCTGTCCTGAAGGGCCACTCAACAATGGATTTGTTTGGTTTTACATCATGGGCACACTTCCAGATGAAGGGAATAAGGTGTGACACTCTGCCTCCTTGTTTCAGCCCCCATGCTGTTACTAAGTTTCCTTTCCCGGGTGCATCTAGTGCCGTGTGTGTTTGTTTGTTTCAATTTTTGTGTTTTTTTGTTGGTTTCGGTGTCTAAAACAGCTCCTAAGCATAGAACTGAAGTTCTGTCTAGTGTCCCTAAAGCTGTGTCCCTAAAAAAGCTGTGATGAACCTTCCCAATGCAATCGCTGAAGCCAAATGGGTACATAAGCAAATGTGGTGAAGAAAGCTGATGGTGCCTGGCTATCAAAAGAGTGTCTGGGGTCTTAAAGGCTTGAAGATAAACAAAAGGTCAACTAGCTCAGAAACAACAAAGCCCATGTGGAAGAAGCATACCAGCCTGTGTGATCACAAGGTGTCAAAGGGATCAGGTATCAGGCATCAAAGACCAAATCAAATCAAAAAATCAAATCTTTGTGAATGAGGGGGGGTGCAGATTGGGGACCCAAGGCCTATCTGTAGGCAACTGGACATCCCCTTACAGAAGGATCTCAGAGAGGAGACGAGCCAGTCAGGGTGCGGTGTAGCAATGATGAAACATATGACTTTCCTCTAGTTCTTAAATGCTTCCTTCCTCACCCCCCATTATCATGATCCCAACTCTACCTTACAAATCCAGCTATCCAGAGGATGTACACTGATACCGATAGAAACTGGAAACTCAGAGAATCCAGGACAGATAGATGATCCCTTCAGGACTAGTGCTGAGAATGGCAATACTGGGAGGGTGAGGTAAAAAGGGAAAATGATTACAAGGATCTACATATAATCTGCTCCCTGTGGGATGGACTATAGAAAAGTAGGAGAAGGGAGACCTTGGACAGTGTAAGATATGACAAAATAATAATTTATAAATTATCAATGGTTCATGAGGGCAAAGAGAGTGGGGAGGAAGGGGGGGAAATGAAGAGGTGATACCAAGGGTTCAAATAGAAAGCGAATGTTTTGAGAATGATGATAGCAACAAATGTACAAATGTGCTTGACACAATAGATGGATGGATGGATGGATGGATGGATGGATGGATGGATGAACAGATGGATGAATGATAAGATTTGTATGAGCCCCCAATTTTTAAAAAACTTTAATGAAAAAAATGCATGCTGTGTAAATTTCACCCAGGCATAAACTGTAGGACTATTAGCTTTTGAGTTTTGTGCTAATGATTCAATGAGTATTAAAATATCTTTCAACAGAAACTTACATAAACAGGGTTATGGTTTGAGTGATGAAAATGTTATGACCAGATGATCTCGGGAATTCTACCCTGTATTTCTCCCAGGGGCAATGGGTCAGTACTTGCTAAGTCAGCATCCACAATGAATTGATGGAACATAACTATTATAAATAATGAAACTGGACTGCATAGAGTTATTTCTCTAGATACACAGCCCATCTCCTCTATTAGAATGCAAGCTGGAAATGAGATGGAAAGAGGTCTTCACTTGTGATCACACTGGCAGTACCACATAGTAGGTGCTTAGTACATTATGAATGATTATGATAGAGGACTCCCTAAGAGGATCTCCAATGCTCCCTCCCCACCTGCTATTCAGGGCCTTATGTAATTTCCTCTCCTGGTGTGTAAGCTGAACTGCTAATGAAGAAGATGCAGTGGAAGGAATGAGAAGCCACTTCCAAGGTTAGGTTGGAAGGCTGTGCCAGGGGAGCACTTTGTGGCCTTCTCTTTGTCACCTCTACCATGTCATGAGGACACTCTGGAAGCTTGTGAGAAAGCCCACGTCTCAACTGGTTGAGGGCAGCCCTGAGTGCACAATGGAGGTCAAGGCTGGAAAGGTCTGAGCTCCCCAAATTCTGAAAAGCAGCCTGCATTCCTTTCCTATTGCTGCTAAAAGAAATGTTTGAATGACTGAAAGCCACCTCACTCTCCTACCTGACAGTCTCTGCTACTATGATCTCACCATTCCAGAGGCCAGAAGTCCCAAGAGGCCGAAATTCACAGCTGCTCTCTCCTTCTTTTCCTTCCCTTCGCCAGCCTCTTGAGGTCAACTGCATTCCTCGACTTGTGGCTCCTTCCCTTCTTTCACTTTCAAGATCAACAGTGTAGTATGGTTCCATCCCTGTGGTAGTTACATAATGTGGTGTCAGTCAATGTGAGGATTAAGAATGTAGGGGTGGAGTCTAGTCTGTCAATTCAGAGATAGTCAATGAGTCTGCTGTGTGGGCATGGCCTTCTCCTGAGAATTCTGGGAACTGCTGTATTTTCTTCCTTGGAGACGGGTGACACCTCTCTCTCTCTCTCTGCTAACTCCCTGAGACATACTCTACTGTTGTTTCTGCTTCATCACCCTGGTCTGGCTCCTCATCCGCCTGTTGCCCATGGATCCCAGGATCAATCAGCAGAGTACTGAAGGTGGATTCGCTAGGCTGACTTCAATCTCTGCACCCACCAGCCTGTACCTTCTGTCAGGGAGCCAGGATAAGGAAAGGGGGTTGTCCCTCCCATGCCTGTGCAGGCCCCATAGAGGGGATTGTGCAGGGATCAGGCCATATTAGCCACCCATGAAGACCCCTGAACTGGGCATGTTCCAATTCAGGGCCCTGAAGCAGATGGGTGGTATACCTGGGCAGTGCAAACTAGGCCGAGGTGGGCTTAATTCAGCCAATAGGGTCAACCAATACCTTCAGCCATGCCTTGCCAACCCAAGGTTTGAAATAGCCTGGCAGAAGGACCTCTCTTTCCCCCCACTCCCAGTCAGCAGCAACTCAGAAAGGACTCTCTTCTTTTATTCTGCCCTGTAGGGGGCATTCCTGGCAGGACCTGTGGATCTGGGAAAAAGGCCAAGAAAGCGAAGGATGCTGCTGCGACTCCTGGAGGGGTCTTGAAGCCACTAGATAGTAACTGTGCCCTTAGGTAGCTGGAACCCATGCTTCCAAGTCTCTTGAAATATTCCAGTCTTGAGTCAGGCAGAAGCTGCTGGGTATCGCAAGTTTCCATAACTCCCAGGAAGAACTCCAGTCTTGAGACATTGAGACCCCAGGCCAGCTCACCTGATATCCTTCCGCTTTAAACCTCTGAGACACAACCTATCGTTATACTTCAAGCTTCCCCATAGTAACAGCTAAGCTCCTGTAATCCTATTGGACGGTATCAACCTACAATGCAATTGGATGGTTGGTCCGGTGATGTGATTGGATGAAATAGTGTTGTAAGACAATTGGACGGGCTGGTCAGCTGGAAATACCTCGTGTACAGAGCCCACAGTGTGGGTCGTTTTTCATGCTGCAAACTCATGACCATATAAGGATTTGTTTGGAAACCAGGACGTATGATCTGATTGGGCAATGAAACGTACGTAAGCCTTGCAAGAGCCGTAATAAAGCTAGATCTGCATCATCAAGTCAGTCTCAGGAGTCTGTGCTGGCGGCTCCATCACCCTCACTTCCCTGCATGCCGGACCTGTTCCCACACTGCGCCAGTGCCCACTCGTGGGATGCCACTCTGTCTGGCCTCAGTGCCGCATGTGTGGTGTGCTTTTCCATGAGGTTGCTCGTGCTCAACTGTGAACCCCCCTGCAGCTTCTGCATGCCTTGGCACGCGGCCCTGAGGTAGTGTGTACCCTCTGACACTGCAAAACCTGAGACCTCTCCTGCCCTTCATTAAAAACTCACTTGGAGCACACACCAGACTTGGGTGTAAATTCTTTCTCATGCAAAGCCAAGAACCAAGGTGTTTCCTCACAGCTCTGTGCTTCCCGCTTTGTCAGCTTGCTACCAGTTCATCGGCACCCACAAGTCAGAAGACCTGACCTGAACCAGTCAAGACGTACCGATTGCCACACCTGTATGCACTTTTATTGAGAAGAAGCTCGTCTGAGATAGTCAAAGTTGATTGTGCCAACCTGGCTGATGAACACATGTGGTGGGGTTAAATGAAGGGTGGAGAGGTAAATGGCTCGGTGAGCCTCACCTTTCTAGTTCTCAAGTCTCTTGCTTTCTGATGGTCAGACCAGGGTGTGGCGGCCTTAGCCAATTCCCTGCTTCAGCCGGTAAGGCTCACTTCCTGGAAGACATCCCTAAGGAGAAACTACATGGACTTATCCCAATGCAGCCTTGGGTGCTGGAGCAGCCGTGTGGAGATCCTTGTCAGTGCTAAGATGCTTATACATTCACTGATTCAGCCTTCCTCCTGCAGTCGAGGTCACTGCGTATTTTGTGAGATGGAAGAGAATTTTGTGGCTTGGTGTCAGACATGTGGGTTAATGTTGGACTTTGGGGCTTGGGCAGCACTAGGTTGGGATGTTTTCTTGATGTGCACTTACCCTTTATATAAAACTCTCTCTTATACATATGAGTTTCGGTGGACTTGTTGCCCTGGTTTATCTAGACTAACACAGCATCCTATAGACAAACACAGACAAGTGTCACTGGTTTTGCTTCTCTAGAGAACCCAGCCTAGTACTATGGGTATCACCTGGGTGCTGGGCTGACTGGACCTTCCTCCATTTCAACTTCACAGTAGCCAGCTGAACTTGGTTTTACTATTCACCTTCCCATTTATAGAAAAAGAAGTTGGCTCTCAGCAAGATATTTTCTAAGTTCTTCACGTTGATGGTAGAACTAGATTTTAAACACAGATTTGCTCCTCTTTGGCTCATAAACTCATACTCCTTCACTAGATCTTATGGCTTTCCTCAAAAATTCAAACTTTCCTGTAGCTTCCTAGTCTTGGGATTAGGGGCACGGGGCGAGGGAATATCATAGTGGGTAAACTTCAGTGACAATTTCCATGATCAAGCAACTTCGAGGAACCAACTGGAGAAGCAGAAAGGATAATGTCCACCAAAATCCGCACTGAGGTCCAGGCAGGGTTTTGAATTGGTTCATTCCCACTCTATCCCCAGACTCAAAATCTACATTTTAAAAAGATTCATAGGAATTGCCTATAGCAAGAAGGGTGTAGGATGCCTAGTAGGGCTTGATCAAGGAATTACTGAAACCCAATGAAGACCAACCATGATGGTGGGGCAAAAGGAAAGAAAAAGAGAAACAGAGGAAAGAACTAGGAGCCAAAGCACATTTGTAGAAGTTTGAATACAGGAATGTACAAATGTAAATATATTTATATATTATGATAGGGAAATAGAGCTAGATACATGTATTTATATGTTAAGTATTATGGCAGCTGACAGACATTGAGCCTCCACTCAAGTACTCCTTCAATGCAAAAAATACTTTGTTCTATTAAACTGGCACTCCATGATGCTCACCTTCCCTAACACAATTGCAGAAGACAAAGTAAGGTGCAGAAGCAAATATAGTGAAGAAAGTTGATGGTGCCCGGCTATCAAAAGATACAGTGTCTGGGGTCTTCAAGGTTTGAAGATAAACAAGCATCCATCTAGCTGAGAAGCAACAAAGCCCACGTGAAAGAAGTACACCAGCCTGTGTGATCATGAGGTATTGAAGGGTCAGTATCAGACATCAAAGACCCAAAACAAAAAATCATATTGATGTAAATAAGAGGGAAGATGGAGTGGAGAACCAAAGCCCATCTGTAGACAATTGGACAACCCCTTACAGAATAGCCCCAAGAAAGAGATGAGCCAGTCAGGGTGCAGAATAGCACTGATGAAGCATAGAACTTTCCTCTAGTTCTTTAATGCTTTCTCACCCCCCTACCGCCATCATGACCCCAATGCTACCTTACAAATCTAGCTAGATCAGAGCAGGTGCACAGGTGCAGGTAAGAACTGGAAACACAGGGAATCCAGCACAGATAAACCAAACCACTCAGGACTAATAATGAGAGTAGCGATACCAGGAGGGGAAGAGGAAGGGGGGGAGAGAAAGGGGAAACCAATCACAACACCCACATATTGTGGATACTCCCTCCCAAACAACAGAAAAGTAGATGTTGGTGTAAGAGATGAAAAATAATAATTTATAAATTATCAAGGGTTGGGGGGTGAGCTGACACCAAAGGTTCAAGTAGAAAGAAAATGTTTTTAAAATGATGGGCAAATGTGCGTGACACAATGGATGGGTGGATGGATTGTGGTAAGAGCTGTCCAAGCTTCCAGTAAAATGATTTTTTTTTAAAGAATCACCTACGGATCTTGTTCGAATGCAGATTCTGATTCAGTATAGCTAGAGTAGAAATTCAAAAATTCTATGCATGGGGTGGAACCAAATGAACCTGTTCAAAACGCTGGGTCCTGGAGACGACTGGTTGCTAGGTAACCCTTCCCTTTCACCATTCCATCTCAATCTAATTAGCAGATTTCACCTGAGTTCCAACAGTTGCTAGGTAACTGTCCATCTGGAGAGAGTGGGAGTCTTACTTTCTCCAAGCTAATTCTGACCCCAAAGTCAAAGAAGGGGGTGTCTTCCTGGGGGTGGGGAGATACATAGTTTATATATATTTATAACGTATATGTGTATAAATTCCCCTTGTGATTTCACGCTAGCCACAAGTAAATAAATGCAGAAAATATAATCCAGGGCCCACCAGCACGGCGAAAAAAGAGGTCCCATGAGCCAGTCAGGTGATTCTTTAGGGGCAAGGAGCTTGTGTTTGGAAGAGAACAGGCCCGTGACTAAGCCCAACCACCTTTGGGAGCCACTGCAGTGAAGAACTGCCATTGGGCAGTCTGAGAGGGCCGAAAGGAGCTAATTTTTAAAGAGCACCTAGAACAGGCTTTAAAGTGACCAGATAGATGTCCCACTTTTGGTGGGACAGTCCCTATTTTAAACAAGTTTTCCCGCGTCTTGTTGCATTTAAAAAAGTCCAGATTTTTGGAAAGAATGCACGACAAGCTAGGGAATGGTGGGAGTATGGGAAGGGACTATACCCCTCTATCCCCTCCCCTCCCCTCAGTAGTGCCCTGCTTTACCAATGTTAAAATCTGGTCACTTGATTTGACAAACACCTTGCAACACTCCAATGAGATCAGTAGGTGTTCCCATCACATTTTAAGGTGAGAAATTACTTCTTGTCCAGAGGATCTAAAAGTTAAAGACGGGAGTGAGGCACCATCTTCTTAACTTTCCCTGTGGAGTCTCCTGTTTCCATAGCATGGTACCAAACTCCTTCTGGATTGGGGTCCCTCGGTTCTTGCTTCGCAATGCTGAAAGAATCCATCGGCAGAAGCACGTTTGTAATCCAAGTGACTTTCATGAGGAAAGGGGAAATTTCCGGAATGATAGTCTCTAAAAGCACACCCCTTTTCTGAATAACGTATGAGACTGCGTGGGAGTCATGCGGGAGTTTGCAACCGAACACGAAAAATCACGTGGAAAGAATACTGCCACAGGAGCACAAAACCACGCTCTCAGAACTAGGAAACCCCAGGGGCCAAGAGAGTGCCAGGCGACATGCGGGAGGAAGCTCACCCTCTGCTTACAGCTTGCATCCTGCGCCCTAGCAAGAGCAGAGGGGGAAGGGGGGCTTGACCTTCCAGTGGCAGGGTTTTATCCCCACCCTCTGGGGAGGAATAGTTGAGGGTGTTGGCTGACCTTACTGGCTGAGTTGAAGCACACCTGGGTGATGTCATCGCTGACGCCTAAGGTGGGCGTGCCCAGGTGGGCCTCGTATGTGCATGCTCAGTTTGGATCTTTCCATAGGTGTCTATTGGGTGCCTGATTTCCCTGTAGCCCCTTTGTTGTGGCCCTATGCCGGCATTTGGGAAGACAACCGTTCTGGCTGCCTAGCAAAACTAAGATGTGAACAGGGAAAATAAACTCCCTTCCCCTGTTAATTGGCAAACCCTCTGGGGCACCCTTACCCAGTCCTCCAAGTTTGCTATGAGTCAGATTGAACACAACACCATTCGATGGAGTGTCCGGGGCGTCCATTGCCAGGGGGCTGGTATTACATGAAGTCGGTGGTTCCGATATGTTGGGCTCAGGGCACCATGACATTCAAAAGTCTTTGAGAACACCCAAGAGCTTTTGCTTATCTAGATTCTATGCACCAATACTTACATTGAAATGTTAAAAAAAATACTTTTTTTAAAGTAACAGTGGGGCTGAGCCCAGGTGGCGTAGTGCGGGACTGCAGCCCACCGGCTTGGTGGTTCAAATCCAATAGCAGCTCTCCAGGACCAAGGCTGGGCCTCCCACTCCCACCAGAGGGCAGTGATGCCCACAAAAAAAAAAAAGTAACAGTGATTGGCCGTTTACATGCCAACAGGCTATATTTTATGCAAAACAAAACTTCTGAAAAAATAACATCATGAGAAAGAAGAGTGTCCTGTTTTGACATTTTTTGCAGATATCTCTGATGTCTGGCTTAATAGGAGATCTGGAACCTCAGCCCTGCTTCTGCATTCAGTCAGTAGCATTATCACATGCCAGGCAGCCCCTGGAACGCTTCCCTCTCATTCTCCACTGGGTACTCACAAGCTAATGAGTATGGCAGGGCAAAGGACACCTCAGCATTGCTATCAACATCATTTTAACCTTGAGGGTCCCTGCAAGGGTCTCAGGATCCCCCAGGAGTCCTCAGCCCACGCTCAGAGAACCACTGCCTGAAGGCAAAATAGCTTGAATGCCAGGATGCAGAGTTTGACTGTGTTCCTTGTTTTTCCAGCCATTTGGATAAGAATATGCTGCATCTTTCTTTCCTGTAGCCTTTATACTTCCCTAGAGCCCCATACTATCCCTCCAGCATACACTCTTTTCAATGAAATCTGCAAAAAATAAAATAAAAAACAAGACACGGTGGTACAACATTTATAATTCTGCAACCACCACTACCACCCAAAAAATGGTGTGTATTTTTAAGTGAATACATGAGTGTCTGTGTATATATGTATGTAAACAGAGATCACAGATATGGATACCTCACAGATATAACTGGTTAGCTCAGAAGATTCATTTTCTTGGTGTGAGGGCTTCTGGTCATAGTCTTCTGTGATAATCTAATCAGTTGGCAGCTTCCCCAAAATTCTGTTCTGTATCTGAGCTTAGGGAGTATCACCCAAGTCCTTAAAGGCTTAGGAGGCACCATCTAAGCTAGAGCTGTTGTTCCTAACTCTTCTAGAACCAACGAGAAAGAAGGAAACCCAAGATTGAGAGAAGAAACTACAAGAATGATTTTCTGCAGAGACAGCCACCTCTGCCTCCACTAGAAGAGCTATAGGTTGCCTAGCTACCACTATGAGTATTCTGAGCAGAGTCAGACAGTTCATGATAGAAAGAATAAAAATGTGGATGAAAACTTCAGGTTCTCATTTAAAATCTAGATGTGCTGACTCTATTCATTTGGGCATGCTCCTGACTCTGTAGCGGTGGTTCTCAACCTTTCTAATGCCGTGACCCTTTAATAGAGCTCCTTGTATTGTGGTGACCCCAAACTATACAATTATTTTCATGGCTACTTCATAACTGTACATTTTGTTACTGTTATGAATCGGGCAACTCCTCTGAAAGGACCGTTTGACCCTCAAAGGGGTCACAACCCACAGGTTCAGAACCACTGCTCTGTGGCAACAAGTGGCCAGCTCTGGGCAGATGCATGCCTAGAGACCGAAAGCCCATCAGTACACAATTGAACAATCCCTTACAGAGGAGTCACAAAGAAGAAATCAGTCAGTCAGAGTGCAGCATAGCACTGAGGGAGCACACAACATTCCTCTAGTTCTTTAACGCTTCCTCTCCCTCACCACCACCACCACCATCACCACAACTACCATGACCCCAGTTCTACCTTACAAATCTGGCTAAACCAGAACATGTACATTGGTACAGATCATAACTCTCAACATACAGAATTCAAGACAGATAACCCCCTCAGGAACAATTATGGGAGTAGCAAGACCCTGAGGGTAGGGGGAAGATGGAGGGAGAAGGGGGAGAAATGAGGAACTGGATCAAGGTACAACACCACACCCACACACACAGAGAGAGGGGGGTGAACACCAGAAACATGGGTGAAGGGAGACAGTGGAGAGTGCAGGATATGAAAATAATAGTAACATCATTTATCAGTGGTCCACGCGGTCAGAAAGGTGGGGAGAAAGGGAAAATAGAGGAGCTCCAGCAGAAAGAATGTTTTGAAAATTATGATGGCGACATATGTACGAATGTGTTGGATAGAATTGATATATGGATTGTTATAACAGCTGCAAGAGCGCCCAATAAAAAATGGTTTATTAATTAAAAAAAAAAAGGATTGCCACTCAAAGCTCCTTTCTCCATAGAAACCCAGAGGATAAATAGGAGCAATAAGTTCTCCAATTCCCACTCTGACTGTTTGAGTTAAATAAACCCCACAGAACTCTTCCATTAGCATGTGGGTGGAGAAGCCGAAGATGCCTCTGTAACCCTCACTCCATGGCTCACTTAGACCTTCCAATTATTTTCAGCTCTTCTCTCTTCGTGGCCAGTAGTGTTCTGATGTCTGTGTGAAAGGGCATGAACAGAACAAATCTTCTGTAACCTTCACATCTCTTTCAAGTGCTAAAATTATAAATAATAGTTTCCCAAATTATGTATCAAGGACTGTCCTTTTCTCTCCCCGTGGGTTTTCTTTCCAGCAAATCCCTTTGTTAGCGAACCCTTGAGCTTATAAGGAGGAGAGAAGCAGTAGAGAAGAGGAAATGGGAATGCTCAGTTCCATGAAAACTTTGCAAATCTAGTCTCAACCCCATGGCTAGGAAGGCACATTGTAAGGCAATGTGTCATTATTAAGGTTCTCAAATCTTCTCCCATGGAGACTTTCTTCAAGAGCAGAATGCAGATTGCCAGTTCTCTTGTTCACACCAGAGACAGCCAGCAATACCTCAAAGATAGGATTTAGCGGGCTGCAAAGACAATAGGTCCCATCGCAGTGAGATCAGGATCCTGCGCATCAAGAAGACCAACTTGATGCTGGAGTCGGTGGGAAAATGGGGCTGTGTTCGATTTAGAAATCCTGAGGATGAAATGAAAAAGTGAGAGCTCTTCCATATGAAGAAAATAACGCAGTAACTTAAAAGAATGAAGTAGATCTGTGTGAACTAAGGCGAGAAAATCTCAAGAATAGATTATTAGCCTCAGGAAGAAAACCACAGCGTGTGTACAGCATTCCATGCACATGAACAAACAGCCACACAAAATATAACTGTCTCTATAGAAATATATACAAAATGCACATGTGAGGTGTGGTAGTTACATAATCTCGGGTCAACTTTAGGGTATTAAGCGTGAAGGGGTGGAGTTGAGCCTATCAATCGGGTCACAGCTTGATGATGCACCTGTAGGCCTGGCTTTCTTATGAGGATTCTGGAACCTCCTCCCTAAACTAACCTGTAGAGTATTCGCCACTTCAAGATCCATCAGAAATCACCTGGGAGCTTGTTTAAATTCAGGTTCCTGGCCCTTCCAATGCCTACATTTTTAACAAGCACCTCAGGCAATTTTGATACAAAGGGTCTGAGATCAATCCTTAGAAAACAATGACCTTAGACTAAAGAGTGCCCTCATTACTCACCATGGCAATCACATCGCATGTAAAGTGGTTCCCCAGGCTCAGCTCACACCATTCCCAATCACACATCCCTTCTAAAGATACAGGGCTATGTAGCACTTTGTTCCAACAAATCAGCAATTCTGAGATGCTCACCCTCCTGACATAATCACTGAAGACAAAACAGGTGCATAGGCAAATGTGAAGAAGGCAGATGGTGCCCAGCTATTAAAAGATATAGTATCTGGGGGTCTTACTGGCTCGAAGTTAAATAAGCAGCCATTCATCACAGAAGCAACAAGCCCACATGTAAGAAGCGCCCTGCCAGTGGGATCATAAGGCGTCATCGGACCAAGTAATAGGCACCAGAAGACATATAATAAACAAGAAAACAAGCAAAAACAAATTGTTGAGAATGAGAAGGAGCGGAGCAGTGACAGAAAACCCATCTGCAGACAATGGAACAATTCACACACACACACACACACACACACACACAGGTGCCACAGGGAAGGGATGAGTCAACCAGGATGCAGAAAAGCATCGATGAAATACAAACTAATCCTCTTGTTCCTTGAGGCTTTCCCACTCCACCCCACCCCCAATTATCATGGTCCCAGTGCTGCTAGACCAAAGCATGTACCTCTGGGGGCTTATAACACACAGAATCCATGAACGGGAGGAGGAATAGCAACACAGAAGGGTAGGGGGAGGGATGGAGAGAAAGAGAGAAAGGGAGAACCAATAGCGATGATTGACACATAGCTATACACGCCCCCCCATGGAAAAGAACAACAGAAAACACGGAACAATGGTTGATGTAAGATATGAAAATAATAATAATTTATAACCTATTAAGGGACTATGAGAATTCGGGGAAGGGGGGAAAAAAGAGGAGCTGATACCAAGGGTTTAATAGAAAGTAAATGTGTAGAAATGAATGAAGGCAACATATGTGCAAACATGCCTGATGCACTCAATGTATGAATTGTAACAAGTTGTAAGAATCCCCAATAAAATGATTGTGGCAGTCACCTAATCTGATGTCAATTTGAGGATTAAGAGTGTAGTGGTGGAGTCTAGCCTGTCAATCTGGAGATATCCAATGATACCGCTGTGTGAGCATTGTTTTCTCCTGAGAATTGTGGGAAATCTGGCCGTATTTCTCCCTTGGAGGTGAGAGACTCAATACTGAGTCCCTTGGAGACGCTCTACTGACAAGACACAGGCTGACTCCCTGTGAGACACCCCAGAGGAGAAGCCAAATGGGCTTACGCAGATGGAACCAGACCTCTGAAGCTGGAAAAGCCACATAGACTCCTGCCACAGAGAGGCCCCTGCCAGCGTTGAGATGCTTCCAATGCCACTGGATCTTAAGACTTTCTTACCCACTGGCCTGTGATTGTCCTGCATTTAACATCATTGCATGTGCCTCATGAATCTGAAGAAGGCTTTATAGACTGGTCTCGGACATGTGGGCTGATATCAGACATGTGGACTTGGACTGGACTGGGTTGGGATGCTTTCTCAATGTTTCATTCCTCTTATATATAGACCTCTCCCTTACATATATATATATATGTATACTTATAAATGTGTTTCTCTAGTCTACCCGGACTAACACAATGAACTTTTAATTTAAAAAAATTGTTTTTGAAAGACACAGAGCAGTGTCTCTATTGTCCGTTCACTGTCTTGATCCCATAATAACTTTTTGCTCACCCGCCACCCCCTTCCTCTCATCTGGCCAATGCCCACATGTGCTGTTCACACTCAGCGCAGGCCTCGCCTCTCCCAGAAAGCCTTGCAGGACGCCCCCAGGTTACATTGTATGCTTCCATTTGGTTCTTATTGTCAGTGTACCCTTCTGGCACAGTCCCAATTGCACCTTCTCCATTCCAGCTTCCATGGTGACCCAGTACCCCACCTGATCACAACACTTCCTTTCTCTGACTAGGGAATGACATAGATAAGGATACAAAGATTACTTCACAGGGCATGAAAATTCCTAGGATATAAAAAATTAAAACCACAAGGCACATAAATTATCTTACACAGATTAATAAGACACAAAATAGATTCATATAAAAACACAACACAAATGCACTTGGATTAAAGTGATAACATTAAGTGTGCATTTGCCTATGATTTTTCATAATGAGCTATTACCTTTTAGCTAAAAATAAATGCATTTATTAAAATTAAAACTCTGGTGGAGACCCCCTGCCTATAACACAATCTTCTTAAGTGTGCTGGGATGCTGCAAATGGTCTTGAGCAAAAATAAATAAATCTTGGGGATACTTGCTTATACAAAGTTGAACAGTTCTTTTTGCTGTAGAATTTCTTGGGAACTTTTAATTAGTGATGCACAATTTAAATTTTCAAATAGAGGACTAGAGGATGCAGAGATATCCATAGTCATTTGTTCTGGATCTACAGAACATATCAAGAGACAGAGACCTCTGTGGAATCTTTGTCTTATAGTATGCTCTGCAAAACTTCTCAGAGTCTGGCCTGGCCAACCTCTCAGCTTCATTCCCTCCTGTCGTCCCCATCTTCCTATTGTTGCTAAAATCAATTACCACAAGCTTTATATCTTAAAAACATACATTTATGATCTTACCAGAATCAAAGGAGCCCCAGTGGCATAGTGGGGTTTTACATGTTGGGTTGCTCACCAAACAGAAGTTCAAAACCACCAGCCACTCCACAGAAGAAAAATGAGGCTTTCTGCTCCTGGAAAGAGTTACAGTGCCAGGAACTCATGGGGGTAGTTCTATTCTGACCTAAAGGGTCACCAAGTCAGAATCCAATCAATGGTAGTCAACTTGATTTTTGTTTTCCTTTTGAGTACTATAGACATATGGTTCTCTCACGATGCTAAAGTCAAGGTCCTGGGAGAACTGTCCCTTTGGGAGAAGGCAAACTTGTTTCCTTTCCATTATCGTCATTGAATGTGCTTCGTGAGTCTGAGTGGAATTTATGGACTGGTATTGGACATATGGGCTAATATCAGACTTACGGACTTGATCTAGACTGGGATATTTTCTCAATATACAATTGCCCTTTGATAGAAAGCTCTGTCTGACACACATATGGACCGTCTCTGGATTTGTTTCTCTAGTCAGTCCAGACTAACCTTAGAACCAAATTGGGCCCACTCAGGATATCCAGCATAACCTCCCTATTTTAAGATCTGCTGATTAATAACCTTAATTCTGCCTGCTATGTAAGTTAACACACTCTAGGGGTTGAAAATTTATATTTATGAAGGGCCATTAGTTTGCCCACCACACTGCCTTTCCCATGTTTCCTCCCTACCTGTCCCCACCCACAGTACCCTCTACACTTCTACTTGTTATTCTCAGAGAACAACTTTCTTTTCACACCCATAGTTCCATCTGCTTTGAATGCCCAGATGCCACCCTCCCTAACTTACCAGAACCATTCTTACTCCACCAGGAGTCTTCTTCAGATCTTCCTCTCTGAATAGCTTCCTAAACTTCCCCTGCACAAGTGGGTAGCCCATGCTCCAATTCTAATTTGTTTGTGCCACCATGATACTTCCTATCACACTGTATTATATTCATAACATGGTAACTTTTCTTAACTGAGCACTGACAGTGTACCTGGCACTGTGCTATGTTCCTGACCTGCTGTGTGGGGTTGGGTTATCTTGTGACATCCATCTATGTTAAAGAAAGAACTTTATAGCAAGCTTATACCTCAGGAGCTTTATATCAAGTTTATATAGCAAGAAAGCACCCCAACTCAGCCCCGCCCAACTCAAGTCCCTAAGTCCGTCTTCAGACTCACACAGCTGCATGCCAGTGATTCAGAATGATCGACCGAGAAGCCGGAAGATGCCAGGTCAGGGGGTGCAGAGTCACATGGATCTGATTTGTGGAAACATGGCAGGGTGTCAACAGCTTCCAGGGTGAGCTGCAGAGTCCCAGCAATAAGGAAAGAGAAAGAGAGAGAGAGACTCCCATATTCCCTGCTTCTAAGGCCACCCTCCCCACCTCCCGTACGTAAGCAAGCATCAGGCTGTGACCTGCTTGACAGGTTGGATTTCACCCCTATGCTTTCATAAAAATTCACGTTTACAGAAAATCAACTACCACACCTGCCCTATCTCACCTAATCTTCACAGCAATCCTATCAAATAGTCATCACGGATGATCTCCTCCTCCAGTGCCAGTCTGCGTGCCCTTGCAATGCAGAAGCATGTCATCTGTCTTATTCATAGGCACATCATCAACACTTAACTCAAGGCTTAGCACATAATTCAGATTTCATTGATTTGGGTCAATTTCAGTATACTAATGGTACTCTAAACAAAGGGGGGGGGGAGAATGCTATTGAAATAGGAGTATTAAAAAAGGAGTCAAAGCTTTCCCAGAAGAGATTGATCAAGAGTAATGTAACAGAGAGAAATTACTGAAACCCAAATGAAGGCTGAGCATGACAGTGGACCAGAGGAAAATAAAAGGAAATAGAGGAAAGAACTTGGGGGTGGGAGGGTTGGTAAAGGGCATTTACTGAGGTCTAAATACAGACATGTACATAGGTAAATATATTTATATATGATGATGGGAAAATAGATCTGTGTGCACATACTGATAGGGTTAGTATTAGAACAGGAGATGGGCATTGGACCTCCACTCAAGTATTTCCTCAATGCAAGAACTTTGTTCTATTAAATTTGCATTCCATGATGCTCACCTCCCCTACACGATCACTGAAGACAAATGTGTGCATGAGCAAAAGTGGTGAAGAAAGCTGATGGTGCCTGGCTATCAAAAGATATAGCAGGGCTGAGCCCCGGTGGTGTAGTGGTTGAGTGCGGGACTTTGGCCCACTGACTTGGTAGTTCAAATCCAGCAGCAGCTCTCCAGGAGCAAGACTGGGCCTCCCACTCCCACCAGAGAGCAGTGATGCCAAAAAAAAAAAAGATATAGCATTTGAGGTCTTAAAGGCTTGAAAGTGGGGAAGGCACGGGCTCTGAAGTGACAGCCCATTTGCATCATTAACATTTTTATTGGTATGGATTTTATACCACCTGTGTATGTTTACAAATATTAAGTTATTACATGTTTTAAAATGAGCATTTTTCATTCTAAATTTTCTATGTTTGCAAATATATTTTTTAATAAAATTTCAAAACCGAAAAAAAAAATCTTGAAAGTAAACAAGTGGCCATCTAGCTCAGAAGCAACAAAGCCCACATGGAAGAAGCACACCGGGCTGAGCCCTGGTGGCGTAGTGGTTGTGCGCAGGACTGCGGCCTACTGGATTGGAGGTTCAAATCCAGCAGCAAGGCTGGACCTCCTATTCCCACCACCAGAGGGCAGTAAATCCCCCCCAAAAAAGCACACCATCCTGTATGATCATGAATTGTCAAAGGAATCAGTTTACAGGCATCAAATAACTAAAAATCATAACATTGTGTGCACACCTTCCTGATAATGATTGCTGACAACGAATGTGTGCATAAGCAAATGTGGTGAAGAAAACTAATGGTACCCAGTTATCAAAAGATATAGCATCTGGGGTCTTCAAGGCTTGAAACTAAACAAGTAGCCATCTAGCTCAGAAGCAAGAAATCCCACATGGAAGAAGCACACCAGCCTGTGTGATGACTATGTATTGAAGGGATCAGGTATCAGGCATCAAAGAACTAAAAATTATATCATTATAAATGAGAGGGAGTACAGATTGGGGATTCAAAGCCCATCGGTAGGTGAAGCGACATCCCCTTACAGAAGAGTTGTGGGGAAGAGACGAGTCAGTAAGGTACAGTGTAATAACGATGAAATATGCAACTCTTCTCTAGTTCTTAAATGTTTCCTTCCAAAAAAATGTTTCCTTCTCTCCCCCTCCCAACCCCCACCACACACACACTATCATGATCCCAATTCTACCTTACAAATCTGGCTAGTACACTGGTACAGATGGGAGCAGGAAACAAGGAGAATTCAGGACAGATGATCCCCTCAGGACCAGTGGTGAGAGTGGTGGTACCGGAAGGGTGGAGGTAAGGTGGAGTTGAAAGGGGGAACCAATTATAGGGAATCTATAGATAACCTCCTCCCTGGGGTAATGGACAACAGGGAAGTAGGTGAAGGGACACATCAGACTGTGTACGATATGGATATGACAAAATAATGGTAATTTGTAAATTATCAAGGGCTCATTAGGGAGGGGGAGTGGAGAGGGAGGATGAGGAGCTGATAGCAAGGGCTTAAGTAGAAGGAGAATATTTTGAGGAGGAGGGGGAGGAGGATGGCAACAAATGTACAAATGAGGTTTGCATAAAACAGATGCATGTAGTGATTGTGATAAGAGTTCTATGAACCCCCGATTAAAAAAAAAAAAAAAGCTTTCCCAGAGGTCAAACAAAAGACAGATAACATCTGATCAGTCCCATGTCTTGGGAGTTAGGAGTAAATTTGTCTGCACTTGGTGCATGACAGATCACAATGCAGCCCAGCTGTTCAAATACCATCACATGGAGCCCAGGATGACCAAGAAAAAACAGCTTGCAAGACAAATGCTGTGTCAGGAGTGGGTTCCCGCTGCCACATTTGCGAACACCACTGATATGTTCAGCTGGTCATGTCTCTTTCTCAGAGAAAAGAGTCATCTATCTCCAATGACTGTTCTTAAATCAGCCAGGCAATCGATGTTTGCTGAGCATCTCCCCTTTATAGATTAATATAAAGTGAATTCAATAAATATATTAATGTACTGAATGACATCATTTCTTCATTCAGTAGGTAGTTACTGAGGACATATCATATTTCAGGCACAGAAAACAAATCAGACCAGATGCCTACCTATGAGGCCTCATGGTTCCAGCTGATGACATTCTGGAAAATAAATCAGTACAATCGTTTGTGATATCACAGCAGAGTCCTTGAACATATTCTTTTTTGCATCAGCTTCAGCTTCTTTATCTTGGAATGAGGGATCACAATAGTACTGACCTATAAGAATGGCATGGAGGTAGTAGTGCCTGACATCCTCCAACTTCGCCAGCAGGAAGGAGACTCAAACTCCACATCAGTCCAAGGCTGATTTCCATGAAGCACGGGTCAGTCATGCCTCCAATCTCATCACTTCTTTGCCAATTCTGACCTCAATTTTCTTACAGCCTGCTCTGTTTCTCAGCTAAGTTCAATAAATCATTACAATGCCCTCGTAGAACTCATGGACTGTGCTTGCAATGATGGGGTTTAGCAGAGAAGTTGACAGATTATAAGTCAGGGTCAGAAATACTCAGGATTTAGATCCTCCAATCAGGATAGTCTCTTCTCCTCTCTCTAGTTCTTGATCTCTCAGTCACAAGGACCCTTGACCTCTGTCCAACTCAGATGATGTTACACATCATCTTTTCTTTAGTGCTGCCAATAAATTTCCAACAGGCATCATACTCCACCACAAGACTCAGCCCAAATGTGCTCAGTCCGAGCTCTTTTGATCAGCAAACCTAACTCCCCCTAAAAAGCACCTCAAGTGATCACATTCTGCAATCAAGCCTCTTGCCCAAAGAGGCTCAGCTTTGCTTACTCTGTAGGCCAGGACACAGGCCCACTTCTCTGTCTCGTGATCCAGCTCCTGGGTCTGCTGTTGTCACTTCTCTGGCACTTCTCTACCCTTTCTGGAGTCAGAGCTTCTCGTCCCTGGATTGAGGAAGTTCAGAGCTTCTTGTCCCTGGATTGAGGGATTCCAGGGTCTGAGGGACACTATCTACTGCTGGCTCTTCATTCTTGACAGGAGTAAGATCATCCCTTCCTGTTTCTAAAATGACTCATACCCAGCAGGATGGGACCACACTTTGGCCTATTAACAATTGACCCTGCCAGCAATCACTCTTAAGTACATACTATAATTCTATCATCACTGTCCCCCTCCTTCTCTTGCCCAGGCCCATCAGGAAAAAAGTCATTTGATGGGAGCTACAAAGACTATGGTCATAAGGACCATATCAAATCATTTACTACACTGCCTGACCTTATAGAATTTATGTGAAAATTGTGGCTTAATCCATGTAAACAGCTGGAAACGGGGGTCCGGCATACAGCAAAACCTGACCAATGTTAACCACAGGCAAGGCACTGTGAAAGGTGGAGCTGAAATGCTGTGAGGCTAGGAAAGTCTTCCCAGAGGTGATGGTGTTAAGGCTGGCCCTGAAAGGACAGGGAAACACTCACATACTGGGATGGTTAACTTGACAGTCAGGCCCAGTTGTTCAGTCAAACTCTAGCTGTTGCTGCGTAAGTATTTTGTAGATGTGGTTAATGACCTTTAATTGCTATCAACTAATTGTCAATGTTAACCACATCTACAAAGCACTTTCACAACAACAAACAGCTAAACTGGAGTTTGACACTTTCATTTGCCAGAACCTCATCTAATTGACTAATGTCCTACAGATGTCAGATTGGTTAAGTCCCATAATCATACAAGCCATTTTCTTCAAATAAGACCGTTTATAGAGTTAAGGCACTTAACTTTCAGGACTTGTATATTGCCACAGCAGAGTCTGGTATTACCTACCTTGACTAACACAGGATGAAACCACTGTTGAACTTGAAATTGCTCACTAAAATTTAGGAGATGTGTGGTATAAAATTCTGTAAAGGTAAGTCAGGTAAGTCATTTCCTTGAAAAGGAAATGAAGCATTTTTCGTCTGATTGGGCCTCTACTCAAGTACTCCCTCAATGCAAGAACACTTTGTTCTAATAACCTGTCATTCTGTGATGCTCACCTTCTCGACACAATTGCTAAAAATAAAATGGGTGTATAAGCAAACGTGGTAAAGAAAGCTGATGGTGCCCAGCTAT
Organism: Nesogale talazaci; assembly: GCA_004026705.1. NCBI lineage: Eukaryota > Metazoa > Chordata > Mammalia > Afrosoricida > Tenrecidae > Nesogale > Nesogale talazaci. Next base: position 75,955 of record PVJH01006855.1, read on the forward strand.
CCATAGATATAGCATCTGGGGTCTTAAAAGCTTGAAGATAAACAAGCAGCCATCTAGCTGAGAAGCAACCTAGCCCACATGTAAAAAGGACACCAACCTTTGTGATCATGAGGTGTTGATAGGATCAGGTGTCAGGCATCAGAAGACCCAGAACAAACAATCATATTGATGTGAATGAGGGCAAGGGGAGTGGAGACCCAAAGCCCATCTGTAAACAAATGGGCATTCCCTTCACAGAAGGGTCACAAAGAAGGGACAAGCCAGCCAGGGTGCAGTATAGCACCAATGAAACATACAACTTTTCTTTAGTTTTTTAATGCTTCCTCCTCCCCACACTTTCATGACCCTAATTCTACCTCACAAATTCAGGTAGAGCAGAGCATGTACACTGGTACAGATAAAAGCTGAAAACAACATGGAATCCAGGAAAGAAAAAGCCCTCCAGACCAATAATGGGAGTAGTAATACCATGAGGGTAGGGAAAAGTAGGGGGAAAGAGGGGGGAACTCATCACAATGATCGATGTATGACACCACCCCCACCATCCCGCAGGGGGACAAACAACTGAAATGTTGGTAAAGAGAGACAGCAGATGGTGTAAGATATGAAAAATAATAAAATTTTATAATTTATCAATGGGTCACAAGGGGGAGGAAAAAGAGGAGCTCAATAGATAGTAAATGTCTAAAAATAATGATGGCAACATACGTACACATGTGATTGACACATTGAATGTATGGATTATTATAAAAGCTGTAAGAGCCCCCAATAAAATGATTAAATTTTTAAAAATAATAAGAAAAAAATTTTTGGTCTGACAAGAGAGGTTGGGGAGAAATGGAGAGCCAATAATGATTAACTATAAGAACAAAGAAAATATTCTCAAACCGATTGTAGTGATGACTGTGCAGTTCTTCTTAATGTGAATGAACCTGTTGAATTATATGATCATATGCATGATAGTAAAACTGTTGGGAAAAACAATATTTTGGTCTTTGTCCTTTAGAAGATGGGGGTATTGTTAAACTGCCTTAACTGGGGGGATAGCAGAATCAAAATCAGTACTTTTAAAAGGTCATTGTGGTTTCAAGGTGGAAGGAGAGCTGGGCCTAGGTGAAGTCAGAAGTGAAAATTTAGTTATTAAAGACTGTTAGCTGGTGCGGCCATGGAGACAAAGAGTCTATCTTGGCCAGCATAGTGTCTCAGGGCTTAGTTTTGCTTATGAAAACTGGGTAGATAAATGGGAGGAAGGAGGGATTGTGGCAGTGTGTAGACAGGAAGAATGGATTGGGGGCATATTTAAAGAGGCAGAATAGACAGAGCTTGGGGACCGATTGCTATAGAAAGTGATGGATTTCCATGAAGCTTCAAATTCTGAGTCCTGAAGTCAGGGCCCAGAGACAGGGAAGACGAAGAGCAGACAGAGCCCTGTCGCCAGCCAGGCTGCAGAAGGGCCGTCTCAGGATCTGGCCTTTTGCCAGACGTTCAGCACATATTTTCTCATAATCTCTACAAATGGCTGTGTAGGCCCTGCCGAGACAAAGGAATTAAAGGGGGCTGATTTATTCGTTTTCTAACACTTCCTGGCTAGTCCTTGGGGGCTAGCTCTGAGTCTCTTAAAAAAGTTCTATATTCTCTGCCTCATTCCCCATCCTCCTTTCCCTGGAAGGCAATGTTTTCTCCCAAATCCTACCCCCCCCCCCCCCCACACACACACCTTTTGAGGGTTTCCTTGCATTCCTGATTCTGTGACTGCATTCTGAAGTTCCTCCCCACACCCCATTAATGTATCCATTCTGTAAAGGACCAGAGAGTACACGGGAGCTTTCAAACATTTATGGAAAAATAGAAGTAAAAGATCATGGGATTTTTCCATGAATTTTCTGCACCCCCTTCATAGATATTTTAGGGGTTGCATGCCATCTGATTTCTGTCACTTCCTTGGGTAGCTCTGGCTCTGAGCCAGTAGTAGTTACATAATCTGGTGTCAATTTAGGATTTGAGAGGATTAAGAGTGAATAGATGGAGTCTAGTCTGTCAATCAGATCATAGCCAATGAGGTCTCTGTGTGGGCATGGCCTCGTTAGGATTCTGGTAACGCTGGTATTTCCTCCTCAGAGGAAGGAGTCTCTCTCTCTCTCTCTCTCTCTCTCTCTCTCTCTCTCTCTCTCTCTCTCTCTCTCTCTCTCTCTCTCTCCCACATGACCTACCCTGATGCAGCCCTGGGTGCTGCAGAAGCCACATGGAGGCCCCTGCCAGTGCTGAGAGGCTTACCACAGCACTGGATCCAAAGACTTTCTACCCACTGGCCTGGGAATGCTCTGCACTCGGCATTATTCCATGTGTTTCAAGAGTTTGACGAGGCCTTTATATATCAGTATCAAACATATGGACTAATGTTGATCTGGACTGGGTTGGAATGTTTTCTTTTTTTATTGGGGCTCACACATCACTTATCACAATATATATATATATACTGTGCCAAGCACCTTCACATGCCTGCTGTCATCATCATACTCCAAATCTCTGCTTTTCCACTGGAGCCCATGATATCAGCTTCTCATCCCTTCCCCTCCCTGTTCCCCCCTGCCCCACCACCCTCAAAACCTCATAAATTATTATTTTACCATATCTTATGTTGTCCGATATCTCCTCTTGCCCACTTCTCAAATAATCATCCTCTAGATAGGAGATTATGTGTAGATTCCCGTGATTGGCTCCCCCTCTCTATCCCACCTTCCCTCCACCCATCGGTAACTCCACTCTCACTCCTGGTTCTGAGGGGTTCATCTGTTCTAGATTCCCTGAATTTCCAGTTCTCATCTGTCCCAGCATACCTCTTACAATCCAGCTGGAATGTAGGGTAGAATTGGGATCATGATAGTTGAGGGGAGGAACCCTTCAGGAACTAGAGGAAAGTTGTTTGTTTCATCGCTACTTAATGCACCCTGACTGGCCCTTCTCTTCCACGACTCCTCTGTAAGGGGGTGTAAAATTGCCCATGAATGGGCCTTGGGTCCCCACCCTGCTCTCCCACTCATTCGTAGTGATGTGCTTCTTGTTTTTGATGCTTGATACCTGCTCCCTTCAACCCCTCATGATCATACAGGCTGGTGTGCTTCTTCCATGTGAGCTTTGCTGTTTCTGTGCTAAATGGCCACTCATTTGCCTTCAATTCTTTAAGATCCCAGACAATTTATCATTTAGTAGCTGGGCACCATCAGTTTCCACCATTCTATTTGTCTCTGCTCCCATTTGCCTTCAGTGATCATATCGGGGGGGGACACATACTGATATGATTTTTTTTCTTTGATGCCTGACACCGACTCTCTCAATACCTCGTGGTCCACACAGGCTGGCGTGACTCTTCTATGGTGGACCTTGTTACTCCTGAGCTAGATAGCTGCTTTTTCACCCTCAAGCCTTTAAGACCCCAAATGCTATATTTTTTATAGCTGGGCACCATCAGCTTTCTTCACCATTCTTGCTCTTGCCCCCACATGTCCTCAGTGATTGCCTCAGGAAGGTGAGCACACAGTGATATGGTCTTTTCTGTTTGATGCCTGTCACCTAAACCTTTCAACACCTTGTGGCCACACCGGTGGTGTGCATCTTCCGTGTGGGCTTGGTCACTTCTCAGCTTGTTTATCTTCAGGCTTTTAAGACCCTTAGATGTTATATCCTTTGATAGCTGGGCACCATCAGCTTTCTTCACCACCTTCAAATATATCTGTAAGTTTATGTGCAATATTTCCAACCTCCAAAGACAAATAGATCTTGGATTTATGAAGATACTGACAATAAAAGGCAATAATAATGAAATCTTTTTATAAATGAGCTATTCAACATACATCAGAACTAATATACTAGAGGTGTAGGCTGACGCACAAAAGCAACCAGAAACAAAATGTAAATGAATGAGATGACGGTGCTCTAAAAGAACTTCACTTTCGAAAATAGGCAGTGGGTGAGACTGGGCTTTGGGGCCATGGTTTGCTGGCTGTTGCTCCAGACAGCCCTGAGTTCATGTTGGAGTGGGAGCGACACCAGGCCAGGAGAAGCCCTGAGCTTTGGTCTACTTTTACTAAAAGTAGAACTTATCATCTCTCTGAGCCCAAGTTCAGGGGTAGTAGATGGCATATCCAGGTGTCCATGATATTGTAGATCAATAAGGAGAAGGGAACTCATCACAGTTAACTGTCATGCTGAGAGGAGGAGCTTTATACTTCATCTTGTAGAAGATCCTCCGAGGAAAGTTCATTGTGCTATCTCTTTTTTTAAGCATTTTATGGGAGGCTGAACAACTCTTGTCACAATCCACACATATACCCATTGTGTCAAGCACTTTTGTACATTTGTTTCCCTCATCCTTCTCAAAGCATTTGCTTTCTATTTGAGCCCCTGGTATCCGCTCCTCACTTTTCTCCTCCCTCCCTGATCCCCCCTGTTCATGAACCCTTGATAATTTCTAAATTATTATTATTATTTTGTCATATCTCACACCCTCTGACATCTCCCTTCACCCACTTCTTCAATGTCCGTCCCCAGGGAGGAGGTTATATGTAGATCCTTGCAATCTGTTCTCCTTCTCTTCCCCACTTTCCCTCCACTCTCCTAATATCGCCCTTCTCACCACTGGTCCTAAGGGGTTCTTCTGTTTTGGATCCCCTGTGCTTCTAGTTCCTATCTGTACCAGTGTAACTGCTCTGGTCCAGCAGGATTTGTAAGGTAGAATTGGGATCATGACAGTCGGGGGTGGGGAGTAGGAATCATTTAAGAATGAGAGGAATATTGTATGTTTCATTGTTGCTACATGGCACCCTGACTGCCTCGTCCGTCCCCCCCCCCCCGAGCCTTCTGTGAGGGACTGTGCAGTTGCCTACAGGTGGGCTTTGGATCCCCACTCTGCACTCGTCCTCACTCATAATGATGTGATCTTTTTGTTCTTTCATGCCTGACAGCTGCTCCCCTCAACACCTCGTGATCACCCAGGCTCCTGTGCTTCTTCCATGTGGGCTTTGTTATTATGCTTACTTTCCCATAAGAATGCCAAGACTCAGATTAACTAAGGAACCCAAATCAATTTGCTAGAAAATGAGCTAGAATTTGAACACATGTCCAACCCAGTTCCAAATTGAAGCCCTTTCCTTACCCAAAGAAAGCTGTTGCTGGAGGCGGGGGGCGGGAAGCAGCTAACTCTCCCTGCCAAGAAACTCATCAGCCTTGACACCACCACCACCCCCCACCAAACACACACACATTTACAGGGTTAAGTAAAACTGTCACTGGCGGGGTCCACTTCAGGTATGCATGGATTTATTCTAAACAAAACACATCTAAGCATGTCCCTGTGATCAGTGGAGGCTGCAGACAGGTTTTCTCAGTCATACACTTGTCTCCATCTCATTAGAGTGCCTGGTCCAGGCAGAGGCTTCCAAGAGGATCGGCCGGGCCTGTTCAATCTTCTGGGCCGTCCACTCAGAAGATCCTAGTAGCCATCCTTTGGGCATGAGAAAGAGGTTATCTTGATGGATCTTCTGAGAAGACATCAACTGATCCTGCAGGCTTATCGTGTAGAAAGTTGAAGCTAATTAAGAACGGGTTGGTGAGGAAAAGCCCAGGGATTATGCCAAGGCATTTTCTTTCTATGGCAACAGTGCACCTGCTCATTTTTGTTGTTGTTTTGGGGGGCATCACTGCCCTCTGGTGGGAGTAGGAGGCCCAGCCTTGCTCCTGGAGAGCTGCTGCTGGATTTGAACCACCAAGCCAGTGGGCCACAGTCCCGCACACAATCACTGCGCCACCGGGGCTCAGCCCTCACTTGCTCACTTTGTGAGGCTGCCAGGGCTTCCTGGACACTTTCCTCGGGGAACGCCCCCACATTCGCCCTCAGCCTGCTCTTGCTCCTTCTCCCTTCCTTTTGCTCCCAAACCCGAAGACGACTTCGAAGGAATGTGATCGGAGTCCCTCCAGGCCGCCGAAGAGGCCGTTTTCATGGGTGAAGGGAGCCATCAGGCAGTGTAAGATTTGACAAAAAAGAATAATTTATAAATTATCAAGGGTTGGTGGGGGAGGGGGAGTAGGGAGTGGGGAGAACTAGGAGGAGCTGATACCAGGGGATTAAGTGGAAAGAAAATGTTTTGAGAATGACAATGGCAACAAGTGTACAAATGAGCTTGGCATACTTTGCATGTATGTATTATGGGGGGGGGTTGTTTAAGTCCCCAATAAAATGATTTTTTAAAGTCCACACCATGCTGAGCACATAGTAAAGCTTAGCAAGCATGAACTATTATTATTATTATTATTATTATTATTATTATTATTATTATTATTTTCTCATTATTGTGAACAGAGGTTAAGTGATCTCTCTGTACCAGCTACACAGGGAAGAGCCTGGGCCTTGATAAATTCTAGCTCACCGGGCCCGTAACAACTCCATTATCACAGCCATAAACCACGAGGGCACCTTTGGTGCAGTGGCTGATGTAATGCTGCATCTGGGTGACAGAGGCCAGCCCATAAATAAATCAGAGCAGACTCCAGAGCCAGGGGACTTGGACGCCTAAAATTTAGTTCTGTGCTTTTTATCACTGCCTACAGCCTGTTCCCATCAGCAGGGTCGCAGGGCCCAGCTTTCCGCCTCGCTGGTCTAATTAAGGGAGGAGGGATGAACTGTGGTAGAAGAGGGCCTGAACAGAAGGGACCAGGCATCAGCAATGGAGCTGTCTGGGGATGGACAAAGAACCAGACAGCTGCCACCACAGCCTCCCAAAGGCTCTCTGCTGCTCCTCTCCATGGAGATCTGAACAAAAAAAAAAGAAGCAGGCCTGGGTGCCCCAAGGGATGCACTTTAGACCTCAGGCCAAACCTTCTGGCCAGAAGGACAACGACATCAATAGACTAAGGGACCAAAACTAGCTCCGCCTGTCTTTCCCTAGGATATCATTAAACAAGAACACTGGATCTGTCCTCCCTGGTCCAAGCCACACAGCCAGCCCTGGGCGGGAAACAAGAGGAGGATGAAACAGGGAAGAGGAACCCGTGACTGTGTCAGGTGCACAACCTGTGCCTGTTTGTCACGTTCTCACCTTCCTGGGAGACCAATTAATGGTGTAACAAGTTGATAAGCTCTGAAGTCCATCGTGACCTTAAGCCCAAAATGGGGTTTCTTCCCTCACTCAAGTTGACACATTGAGTCTACAACAGGGTGTCCGTCTTGCAAAAGAATGCCTCTCTCTATCAGGTGCTGCGTGGTGATGGGAGAGGATGTTTGCCGGGAATAGAGTCAGAGTCTAGTGATGTGGTTTGAAATTGACTTCCAGGGTGCAGCTTGGTCCCAAGCAAGCCGTTCACTCTGGGTTCTGGGTTGGAAAAGGAAGAAGAGGAAGCATGGCCAGAGAGAGACCTCCCAGCATCAGGCAGTGGGACTCCAGTGTAGAATCAAGGTGATCACTTAGAGCAGCAAACAAACACCATTAAGGGAAGAATGATGTTTCCCATCTCCCCAACTTCCCACAAGATAATTACATTGAATTCTTGACCCCTATACCTGCAAATAAATGAGCCGTGGTGACACAGCCATTAAAGTGTTCATTTGTGAATAAAAAGGTCAGCTGTTCAAACCCACCAACTGCTTCATGGGAGAAAGATGTGACCTTCTACTTCCATGAAAATTGACAGCTTAGGGAACCACACAGAGCAGTTCTACCCTGCCCTATCGGGTCACTGTATGTCAGAATCAACTTAACTGCCATGGGTTTGATTTGTTTGGGGGGGCACCTGCAAATGGGTGCCTGTATATGAATAAAGGGGCTTCTTCTGCTACATTAATGAAATCATACTGGAATAGGATGTGTCCTAAAGTTAAACTCATCTGAGTGGGATCTGGTAAAAATTACAGAATAGATACAGACAAACCCAGGGTGGGGGTTGAGGGGAGGGCATTATGTAAAATAGGAGAATGGATCTACACACTCAGAAATGCCAGCCATTTCCAAGAGCTACTAGAACATGTCACAGAAGAAGTTCATCCCAAATGTTCCTTCGCACAAGGATGACAGAACTTGGTCTCACGCCCTTCGGAAATATTATCAGGAAGAACCAGTAACTGGAGAAGGACATCATGCTTGGTCAAACAAACAGAGAGTTCGCAAAAAGGAGGAAGACCATGGACAAGATGGGTAGCCACAGCGGCGGCAACAATGGGCTCAGGCATAGCAACAGTTGTGAAGATGGCACCGGAGCAGGCAGTGTTTCATTCTTGGCACACAGGATCGCTGAGTCAGAGCCTACTTGATGGTGCCTAACAACAGCCACAACAACTAGAAGCTGAAAGAGGCGAGACAAAGCCTTCCTATCCACAACACCCAGAATTGGGATTCCTCGCCTCCAAAGCCAGGAAAAAATAAACACCTCTTCTTCAAAACCACTCACTTGTGGTATATTTTGCTACCCTGGTGTTAGGTAAGTAAGACAAGTGGCTTGCACCTCTGGTGTAAACTGTAGACTAATCAGGTAAGCAGCACTTGCTCCATTAAGAAGTAAAGTACTAGTAGGTGCCCATACCCTCATACAAACCAACAATTTTTCACTAACTATTCATTGTGAACTTCTCATGAGTTAGTCAAAGTCCTAGCTGCCAAGGACACATGGCAGCAGACAGGCTAGAATCTTACCCAAAGGTGCTTGCATTCTAATGGGCTCAGAGGAATCCATTTTGGACACAAAAAGAAATGAGTGAATGAGATGAGTGCACCCAAAAGAAAGCTTTGAAAATAAAAACCCAAATACAGCCTGGGGATAAGGCAATGTTTTTACACCCTTTTGTGCCCATCTGCCAGGAATGTCAATGCTAAGTAAGTAAACCAATTTGATCATTTGAAGGTCTTTTCTTTCGTGTGGGGCAGTAAGCCTTTAAAGTTGATGTTAAACACAGTAAGTGGTTCCAATACACTCATCATAATCAGTAATTTATATCACCCTCATGGGTTCTGTGAATTTTAAGTGATAATTTTGAATTCACTTTGTAAAACATGTACCTTCCCTCAACTGATACCAAGTTTTCATCTACAGGATGTGTGTGGGTGTAGGCTGTTCATTCATTATATAGCCAAAAAGCAACTATTGAGCACCTGCTGTTGGCTGGTGTGTTAGTCCGGGTAGACTAGAGAAACAAATACATAGGCTCACATATGGATATAAAGAAATAGTTTATATACAAAAGGAATGGGACATGGAGAAAGCATCCCAACCCAGTCCAGTTCAAAGTCATAGTCCGATATTAGCTCATATGTCCATTATCAGTCTATAATGTCTCCTTCCAACTCATGAAGTCACAGGCCAGTGGATGCAGAGTCCTGATGCTGGCAGGGGTCCTCTCATAGCTCCTCGCTTCCAGGGGTCCATCAATAGCATCTCAGCCCTGGCTGGAGTCTCCAGGTGGCTTCTCCAACTTCAGAGGTCTGGTTCCATCAGGGCAAGGCCATGTGGCTTCTCCTCTGGCTCCTCCAGCTCCTCGGACGCTGCCATATTTTCTCTGAAACTAACTTGTCTCTGTCTCTAAGACTAACTCCCAACTGGGGAGACAGCTTTTCATCTCCACAAGGGAACTATCACGAGATTTTCCAGAAGTCTCAGGAGAAAGTCAAGCCCACACGGAGGCCTCATTAGCTACTCAATGGCTATCTCCAGATTAACAGGCTAGACTCCACTCCTACATCTCAATCATCAAATTAACATATGCACATGACCGCCACAGCTGAGTACTCCACAAGGCAATGGCAAGAAGACAAAGGGCTTGCCCTTTATAGTAAGTGCATACAGATGCATGTACAGCAGTTATAAAACAGCATGAAACCAAGTACTGAGCATGAAAGGTCTCTAGGAAAGAAGACCTAGATTTGAGAGGTCCAGAAAACAGCATAAAGCATCTGAGCTGGGACCTGCAGGGGATATAAGAACATGAAATAGAGTTCCTAAATTAAAACCATTCTCATGTCGGGGAAAAAAAAAAAAAGAAAATATCAAACTCTGATGCTTACGCAGGAGTGGCACTTGGAGTGAAGACTGAAGCCCTTGGTCCTCCCAAATCTGAAGGCAAAGTGAGGGTCAAGATGGCAGTGCTAAAAGGCATCAAAAACCACAAAAAGAGCCACATGTGGACCAAGACACTGCAACTCTAAAAGCAGTTCAAATATCCTCCAAAGAAAACCCTAACTTCACCCCTTTACAGGGGAGTCACGGGGAGGAGACAGACCGTCAAGGTGCAGCCAAGCAGCGATGATGCACACAAGTTTCCTCTAGTTCCTGAAGCTTTCCTCCCCCCAACCATCATGGTCCCAACTCTACCTTACAAGTCCACATGGACTGGAGAAGGTACACTAGTAGAAAGGGGAGCTGGAGATATGGGTAAACCAGGACGGATGAGCCCCTTTGGGCCAGTGGTGAGATTGGAGCTGCTGGATGGGTGGAGAGAAGATGAGGTAGAGAGACGGAACCAACTGCAAGGATATACATATAACTCCTATTGGAAGAATGGGAATCAAAGGAGTGGGTTGGGGGAGAGGTCAGTGTAAGATATGACAGAACAATAATAATTTATAAAGTATTAAGGGTTGGTGAGAAAGGGAGAGCAGGGGAAGAGGGGAAAGGATGGAAAAGCTGAATAAAGGGCTCAAGGGGAAAGGCAGGTGTTTGGAGAATGATGACAGCAATGAACACATGAAGGTCCTTGGCACAGTTTGTTTATTTATGTATTGTGAAAAACAATGTACGAGCCCCCCAATAAAATGATTTTTAATTTAAAAAAAGATCACTATCAATTGGAATCAAAGAGATAGCATTAAAAATGTCCATTAAAATGTGATGCACAAGAGCCTGGGCAGAAGGCGGCGCCATGTCGGTGGTGGGCATCGACCTCGGCTTCCAGAGCTGTTACATCGCGGTGACCCTCGCAGGCGGCATGGAGACGATCGCGAACATTTCTTTCGCCATGCATTTCTTTCGGTCCTAAGAATTGTTCCATTGGAGCTGCAGCTAAAAGCCAGGTCATATCTAATGCAAAGAACACAGTCCAAGGGTTTAAGTGATTCCATGGCAGAGCATTCTCTGATCCATTTGTGGAAGCAGAAAAGTCCAACCTTGCATATGATATTGTTCCGTTGCCCACTGGGTTAACAGGTATAAAGGTGAAATACATGGAAGAAGAATGGAACTTTACTACACAACAAGTGACTGCCATGCTCTTGACCAAACTGAAGGAGACGGCAGAAAGTGTTCTTTTTGTTTTTGTTTTGTTTTTGTTTTTGGGCATCACTGCTCTCTGGTGGTGGGAGTAGGAGGCCCAGCCCCACTGCTGGAATTGAACCTCCCAGTGGGCCGCAGTCTTGCACACAACCACTTTGCCACTGGGGCTCAGCCCCAGAAAGTGTTCTTAAGAAGCCTGTTGTCGATTGTGTTCTTTCAGTTCCTTGTATCTATACCGATGCAGAAAGATGATCAGTGATGGATGCAACGCAGATTGCTGGTCTTAATTGCCTGCGATTAATGAATGAGACTACTGCAGTTGCTCTTGCATATGGAATTTTTTTGGGGGGGGGGCATCACTGCCCTCTGGTGGTGGAAGTAGGAGGCCCAGCCTTTGCTTCTGTGGAGCTGGAATTGAACCTCCATCCTAGTGGGCCGCAGCATATGGAATTTATAAACAAGATCTTCCTGCCTTGGAAGAAAAGCCAAGAAATGTAGTTTTTGTAGACATGGGACATTCTGCTTACCAAGTTTCTGTGTGTGCATTTAATAGAGGAAAACTGAAGGTTCTGGCCAGTGCATTTGACACAACACTGGGAGGCAGAAAATTCGATGAGGTGTTAGTAAATCACTTCTGTGAAGAATGTGGGAAGAAATACAAGCTAGACATAAAGTCCAAAATCCGTGCATTGTTACAACTGTCTCAGGAGTGTGAGAAACTCAAGAAATTGATGAGTGCAAATGCATCTGACCTGCCTATGAACATCGAATGTTTTATGAATGATGTCAATGTATCTGGAACCATGAATAGAGGCAACTTTCTGGAGATGTGTGATGATCTGTTAGCTAGTGTGGAGCCACCACTTCAGAGTGTTTTAGAACAAGCCAAAGTAAAGAAAGAAGATATTTATGCAGTCAAGATCGTTGGTGGTGCTACACGAATCCCTGCAGTAAAAGAGAAGATCAGCAAATTCTTTGGTAAAGAACTTAGTACAACCTTAAATGCTGATGAAGCGGTCACTCGAGGCTGTGCGTTGCAGTGTGCCATCTTATCCCCGGCTTTCAAAGTCAGAGAATTTTCTGTCACTGATGTGGTACCATCTCCAATATCTCTGAGATGGAATTCTCCAGCTGAAGAAGGATCAAGTGACTGTGAAGTCTTCCCCAAAAATCATGCTGCTCCCTTCTCAAGAGTCCTCACCTTTTACAGAACGGAGCCTTTCACTCTGGAAGCTTACTACAGCTCCCCTCAGGATTTGCCCTACCCAGACCCCGCGATAGCTCAGTTTTCAGTTCAGAAAGTCACTGCCCAGTCAGATGGTTCCAGTCCAAAAGCAAAGGTCAAGGCGCAAGTAAATGCCCATGGTATTTTCAGTGTGTCCAATGCTTCCTTAGTGGAAGTGCACAAGTCTGAGGGAAATGAGGAACCGATGGAAACAGATCAGAATGCAAAGGAGGAGGAGAAGATGCAGGTTGACCAGGAAGAACCACAAGTGGAGGAGCAACAGCAGCAGACACCAGCAGAAAACAAGGCAGAGTCGGAGGAAATGGAGACCTCTCAGACTGGATCGAAGGACAAAAAGATGGACCAGCCACCTCAAGCCAAGAAAGCAAAAGTCAAGATCAGTACTGTGGACCTACCGATCGAGAACCGGCTGTTATGGCAGATAGATAGGGAGATGCTCAACTTATATATTGAAAACGAGGGTAAGATGATCATGCAGGATAAACTTGAGAAGGAACAGAACGATGCTAAGAACGCAGTGGAAGAACACGTGTACGAAATGAGAGACAAACTCAGTGGAGAATATGAGAAGTTTGTGAGTGAAGACGATCGTAGCAGTTTTTCCTTGAAGCTAGAGAAGATATTGAAAACTGGTTGTATGAGGACAGAGAAGACCAGCCCAAGCAGGTGTATGTGGATAAGCTTATTGAGTTGAAAAATCTAGGTCAGCCTATTAAGATGCGGTTCCAAGAATCTGAAGAAAGATCAAAGTTATTTGAATAACTAGGAAAACAGATCCAACAGTATATGAAAGTAATCAGCTCCTTCAAAAACAAGGAGGACCAGTATGACCACCTGGATGCTGCTGACATGGCCAAAGTGGAGAAGAGCACAGAGGAGGCCATGGAGTAGATGAACCACAAGCTGAATCTACAGAACAAGCAGAGCCCGACCCTGGATCCCGTCATCAAGGCAAAAGAGATTGAAGCTAAAATTAAGGACCTGATAAGTCTCTGCAGTCCTATCATTTCAAAGCCCAAGCCCAAAGTGGAACCTCCAAAAGAGGAGAAAAGAACACCGAGCAGAACAGACCAGTGAATGCACAAGGAGACAGTGCCAGACCCCCGGCTGCCGAGCAGGGTGCAGGCAGGGCTGTGCCTTCCGATCCCGACAAGAAACTTCCCGAAATGGACATCGATTGATTCCAACACTTGTTTATATTAAAACAGACTGTTATAAAGCTAAAAAAAAATGTGATACACATGCAAATGTGATGAAGAAAGCTGATGGTGCTCTGCTGCCAAAAGATGTAGCGTCTGGGGTCTTAAAGGCTTGAAAGTAAATAAGCAGCCATCTAGCTCAGAAGCAACTAAGTCCACACGAAAGAAGCACACCATCCTGTGGGTCCACGAGGTGTCAAAGGAATCAGTTATCAGGCTTCAAGAATTAAAAATCATAACATTGTGTGCTCACCTTCCTGACATGATCGCTGATGACAAATGTGAAGCAAATGTGGTGGAGAAAGATGTTGGTGCCCAGCTATCAAAAGGTATAGCATCTGGGGTCTTAAAGGTCTGAAAGTAAACAAGTGGCCGTCAAGGTAAGAAGCAACAAAGTTCACATGGAAGAAGCACACCAACCTGTGTGACTACGAGGTGTCGAAGGGATCCGATATCAGGCAAAAACAAACTAAAAATGATATCATTATAAATGGGAGGGACGCTGAGCCCCAGTGGTGTAAGTGGTTGAGTGTGGGACTGCACCCGCGGACTTGACAGTTCAAATCCAGAGGCAACTCTCAGGAGCAGCACTGGGTAGCACCCACGACCACCAGAGGCTGTGATGTCCCCCAAAAAATAAATAAAATAAAATATATGAGGGGGAATACAGAATGGGAACCCAAAGCCCATTTGTAGGTGAAATGACATCCTCTTACAGAGGGGTTGCAGGGAGATGAGCCAGTCAAGTTACAGTGTTGTAACAATGAAATATGCAACTTGCCTCTAGTTCTCAAATGCTTCCTCCCACCATCATGATCCCAATTCTACCTGACAAATCCAGCTAGACCAGGAGATGTACACTGGAGCCAGAAACATGGGGAATTCAGGACAGATGAACCCTTCAGGAACAGTGGTGGCATGACTTCCAGCATCACAAAAATACACAAGTCACCACAGTGTGACAAACTGACAGAAAAGTTGTGGTCCTGAGCACTAAAGAGTGAGACCAAAAGAAGCAAGCTTGAACACTACACCATCGTCAAGTTTCCCTGGCTACTGAGTTGACCATAAAGATGTGTTCAAAGTCAACAAACACTAGGTCAAATAGGTTGTGAAGAAGCTCTACAACCCGGACACTGGATAGGTCAATACCCCGACCAGGTCTGATGGAAAGAAGACAGTATACATTTGATTGGTTCCTGGATGGGATGCTTTGAAGATTGCCAATGAATGTGGCATCATCTAAACTGAATCCAATCTATGAGTTGAGTGTTTGAGGACAAATTTCTTCATGTATCGGATCCTCTGTTTCCAGAGAAATGAGATCAGCCTAGCAACATTCACGTCATAGATGCCATTCAATGACGACTTGAAAATTGCCTAGCGCAGTACCTGGCACATAGCAAGTGCTTAAGAAATAGGAACCATTGTTTTTGTTGTAGCAGAAAATCAATGAGCGCTTGTCCCTCTGAACTGAGCAGGAGCAACTCTGAGTTGAGAGGAAGAATTCAGCCACAGAAGACACAGCAAAAACCACTGCCATCCATCCTCATTAAAACCTGACTCCTCTTTGGAAACAGGATGATTTTCCCCCTCCTTCTCCCATACATGGCGATTAACTAACCTACTCCGAAGTGGAAGAAATGTCACTTTCCCCGCCAATAAATAATAAGGTGAAATTTCCCTACATGCTCGGGGCCACCCTAGGTCTCATCTTTTTGAGCCAGCAGGAAATCTCTCCTGAGTACTGAGAGTGACTGTAATTGAATCATTTGGCATGAAATTGGGGAATGCACCATAATAAATCAGACCCACTCCAGCATCCTGAAAGAGATGGGGACCTACAAAGACCCAGATACGAGATGTAGCTGAGAGGTCCCAGTCACGTAGGACCACAAAAAGACACCTTTATTTTTACACGGACAGCATCAAAAATATATTTGTTGGCATTGTTGAAAGGAATGATGTTGAGATCTCACCCCCACCTACCCCCTGGCTCCAGAGACCTCTGTGTTAATCCAGCAGACACAGATCAAACCTTCAATGTGTTCACAGACAGGTTTTGAAAGGAAGAGTCTACAGAACACAACCTCAGCTAATGAGAAGAGCAGGACTTGAGTCTAAGAGACTTGGTCTCAGACCTGGCCCCACTGCTTACTCGCTGGGTGTCTTTGAGCAAGTGACTCAAGCTTCCTGAGCTTTCTCATTTATAAAAATGAGCCCCAGTGGCGTAAGTGGGTGAGTACAGGACTGCGG
Organism: Nesogale talazaci; assembly: GCA_004026705.1. Taxonomy (NCBI): domain Eukaryota; kingdom Metazoa; phylum Chordata; class Mammalia; order Afrosoricida; family Tenrecidae; genus Nesogale; species Nesogale talazaci. Next base: position 91,903 of record PVJH01006855.1, read on the forward strand.
CCTGTGGGCTTGGCAGTTCAAATCCAGCAGTGGCTCTCAGGAGCAGCGTTGGGTAGCTCCCACGACCACCAGAGGGCAGTGATGCCAAAATAAATAAATAAATAAATAAATAAATAAATAAATAAATAAAAATGGAGGTGATAAGAATATTGTATTCATTTCCTATTGCTGCTCTAATAAATGATCAATAATGTAGTGGCTTAAAACAATATAAACTTGTTTTTTTTGCTCTTTGGGGGGAGAGGAGTCTGAAATGAGTTTCACCAAGCTTGTCAAAGTGTTAGCAGTGCTGGTCCTTTGTTGAAGCTCTGAGGAAGAAACTGCTTCTTTGCCCCGTTGGCTGCCTGTACTCATTGACTCATGGCCCCTTCCTTCATCTTCAAGACTCACCACTCCAATCCCAGCTTTCATCACCATATGGCCTCTTCTCTGGCTCCAGCTCCTGCTGCAATCCTCTTAAAAGGAAAACTGATTGCACCAGACCCATCCAGCTAATCCAGGATAAACTCACATTCTCAAAATCCTTAATTTAGCCATCCCATAACAATCATAGGTTCTGTGGATTTGGAGATGGGCATATAAGAGTTCATTATTCAGCCAACCAAGATTACCAAAGGTTAAAATGTAGACCTGCACAAGGGGAAATCAAACATGAACAGACGGTTCGCTAGAGAAAACATCCAGGTGACCAACAAACACTATGCCTAATTGATAGTTGTCTGAGAGATGAACGCCTGAATGACAATGAGATACCACCTGGTACTGAGCTTGGCAGCAAAGTTTTAAAAATTAATAATAATAATAATAACTCATGTAGAAAAGGGTGTGGAGAGATTGAAACCCTTGTATCCTGATCATGAGACTGTAAAAATGAGCAGCCACTATAGAAAGTGATGTGGTGCTGTCTCCAAAAAACTGGGAACAGAAATTTCATAGGAGTCAACAATCCCCCTGCTGAGCAGATAGCCCAGAGGTCAAAGCCATAACACAAACACACATGTGATATGCACACCATGTTCACCATGCATCCCCATCAGTAGAATAGATGAAAAAAAACTTGGTACCGATACACAATGGAATAGTATGTATTTTTTTAAAAATAGTAATGATGAATCCACAAAGGACCTTGTGTGACATGGATGGACTTGGAGAGCGCAATGCTGAGTGGAATTAATCGGTCAAAAAAGGACAAATCTTGTATGAAACCACTATTATAGAGGGGGGGAAAGACAAATAGTTCTATAACCAAGGAAACAGACTTTGGTGGTTACTATGGAGGGAAGGACAATCAGGGTGGGGGGAGGCGGGGGGGGGGGGAGATGAAGCGATAGACTAAAGGGTAGACAGGTGTTAACTTGGGTCAAGGGAAAGACAGTCATCCACAAGGAGAAGGACCATCAAAGGAGGGTAGGTGAGGTGACTGAGAGGGAGATTGATAAGTAGCTTTCATTTAAATACAAAATCAATTTTCTGACATGGAACACCCACTAGCACCACTACCAAAATCACAACTTTAAAAATTGTATCTTAAAATGTTTAAGTCTTGCGACAAAATCACAGAAAATCGTATTAAACGAAACAATCAAGATGTGAAACCATTGTTTCTCAACCTATCTTTTATCCAGGCCCATACCCTCCTGAAGGCAGTGTTTCCACTTTTCTTCTCCTTCCCAAAAGAACACACACTCTGTCATTCACACCTCATGGAAAAAGGAGTTTGGGCTTTCTTGAGGGGCTAGACTTGTGTCCCTTTGAAACGTTCTTTGAGTTTAAGGAGCAAAATAAATTTGAAGGGGCAAGATCAAGGCTGTGGAGTGGTTGGGATAAGGTTTCCCCTGGAAATACTCCATCAATAGCCCTTGTTACCCCCCCCCCAAAGAATGTGCGGGTTCATTGTCATGATGCGGGGAGAGGGAGAAATTGACTCAATTTTCCTGGGGGTTTTCTCATGGATATAGTTTTTAATTTTCTTAACCCTTCTACAGAAGTCCCCCATGATCATTCTGCTTTCTTCATGAGGACTCTGTTAGAGAGGCCAACAACAGTCAGAGAACCGTCAGAGGTGACGTCTCTGGCTGGAATGGAACCGGCCGGGCACCTGCCCTGGGAAGCCACTGTTTGGATTGGGCCTCTTTTGGAGGCCCTTTAATGAGACTGAGATGAACTTGTCTGCAGCTGTCCACTGATCACAGAGTCAAGTTTAAATTTGTCTCGTGTGGAAAAAAAATCCACGTGTGGCTGGATTGCAGTCCGAACAGCAATGGTGTTGTAACTGACCTTGAGGCAAAGCACCTAAGGAGCCTCGGAACCCACAGGCCCTAGGTAACTCTGTGTTCTTTCCTCCATCTCTCCTTGGACACTGTCCAGAGGGAATGTTGCATAACAGGCCTTTCCTGCCATGAATAGTACCTTCTGGGCCCAAGGGTGATTCTTTCAGGCCATCTGATGGTTTCACATCCTCATCCTGACTGTCCCCACCCCTGTGTGCAATCTCCTTGGGGGAATCCTTCTAGTCGAGATCTTTTGCTTGCAAAGAAAGCACTGCTCAGCCTCATTCAAGTCAATGGGGACAGAACGGAGAAAAATCCTGTAACACTCCCTCCCTCCGAACCACAGGATCCCTCATCTCTGATTACTTCTGCTCCTTTTCTGCGAAGATCAGCTTTCTTCACAGGGTTCGAGAGTCTCTCCCCAGGCCCTCCCACTCTCCCCAGGACCTCCCACTCACCTGGAGTTCCAGCTGACACCCACTCTAGCTCCACATGTGTGACCTGTCCTGGGCCCACCTCAACCAGGCAGTGAAATCTGTAGTCTCTCCTTCAACCAAGGCAATGGTCAGCTCAGCCCATCTTGGATCCTCCTGGGTTAGGTGTCCAGCCCGGTTTGATCAAGTGCAGGCAAGAGCTGCAATCACAGAGGAAGGACAAACCCGGTCTTCCACAACCACACTTTCTAAAAATGAGCAATTGGAGTTGAACATTCACCCTATATATCCACTTGAAAACCACCCACGTCCAAAAGGTCCTCAAAATTCTGTGCTCATATGTCAAAGTAGCCAGTGGCTTTACTAGGACTTCAAATATTCCAGAATCACACATTGCAAACTGCCTAATCATTAAGAGCGAAAAACCCCTGGTCTGTTAATCATAGCTTCCCATTCCTTCCCCCAGCTGGCAGCCTGGTGCAGTAAAAGACGCCAATGGAGCCCAAAATCTAATGTTGCCCGCTGCTTTGTTGCTGGGAGCAAAGCTGCCCTCTTCCTCCAAAGACCTATAGTATGGAAGAAAGAGAGCAACCTCAGGACTTTTTTTTTTTTATTAATGATTTTATCAGGGGCTCTTAGAGCTCTTATAACAATCCATACATCAATTATATCACACTCATTTGTACAAAATTTGCCATCATCATTTTCAAAACATTTTCTTTCTGCTTGAGCCCTTGGTATTTGTTTCTCTTTCCTCCCTCCCCCACCCTCCCACCCTCATGGACCACTGATAAGTTATAAATTATTATTATTATTACTTTTATATTTTACACCGTCCACTGTCTCCCTTCACTCACATTTCTGTTGTTAGTCCCCCTGCTGGGGGGTAGGGGATGGTATACCTAGATGGTTTCTTATCACTGTAGATCACTGTAGATGGTTCCACATTTCTCCCCCTTCTCACCCCTCCCCCCTCCCTTCTCTCATGGTATTGTTACTCCCATTACTGTTCCTGAGGGCACTACCTGTCCTGGATCCCAAGTATCGAGAGCTCTTATCTGTACCAGGTTACACATGCCAGTCTAGCCGGGTTTGTAAGGGAGAACTGTGGTCACGATAGTCGGGGGAGGAAGCGCAAAACAACTAAAGAAATGTGTGTTCTATCGGTGCTATGCTGCACCTGGCTTTCTTGTTCCTTCCTATGACCCTTCTCTGAGGGAATATCCAATTGTCTACAGATGGGCTTGGGGGGTCTCCTCTCTGACTCGCAGGGTTTGCATCAGTGTATTTGTTTGTTTGGGTAACCTTGGGACTTTAGGAACGCATTTCAGTACAGTTAGACCTGACGGCCATTGCCTAACAAGATCACAAATTTCTGTGAACACTCAGTTTGCAGAAGGTTATGGATGACAGTGGAGGCCCAAAATCTATTTACGGAGTCCACCCCTGGAGGAATCAGGCCCTGGTGAATGTCCTCCAACCCTAGTGGGAGGATGTGAACAACCCTGCTGATGGCAGATGATCTAGTTAGGTTAAAACGGAATACCTTATCATTTGATCTCCCTTTGACTCTAAAGTTGTTTCTGTTTTTAATATTTTCTTTCTTCTTGGTTGAGGTTTTTCTCTGTTTCTGCTATTCTATCTTTTTAATTGTTGCTGGTTGTGTTCGTTTGTATGCCTGCGTCCTGGCTGTGTTTTGTATGATTTTCTGTATATGAAATACAGAACTGCTCGATCTATAGAGACAGATGAATTGATCATTGCCTAGGGGGTGTGGCAGGGAAGTAAGGGTGGAAATGGGGAGCTAACACAAGCATGAGAAGAAAATATTCTGAAATTGATTGTGCTAATGCTTGCACAGATTTCTGAATATGATCGAATGATTAAGTTATATGACGTGACGTATGAGCCAATAAAACAATCTTTTAAAATCATTTAGACCCTGCGATCAGACCATCATCACAGAGATTTTATAGGACAGAATAGACCTGCAACTGTGGGTTTCCAAGACTGGGCATCTTTTTTAAAAAATCATTTTATTGGGTGTTCGTACAACTCATCACAATCCATACATCCATCCATTGTGTCCAGCACATTTGTACATTTGTTGCCATCATCATTCTGTAAACATTTGCTTTCCACTTGAGCCCCTGGTATCAGCTCCTCATTTTTACCCCTCCCTCCCCACTCCTCTCTCCTTCAGAAACCCTTCATAATTTATAAATTATTATTATTTTGTCATATCGTACACGATCTGATGTCTCCCTTCACCCACTTTTCTGTTGTTCATCCCCCAGGGAGGAGGTTATATGTAGAGCCTTGTAATCAGTTCCCCCTTTCTACCCCACCTTCCCTCCACCCTCCTGGTATCACCACTCTCACCACTGGTCCTGAGGAGTTCATCTGTCCTGGATTCCCCGTGTTTCCAGTTTTTATCTGTACCAGTGTACACCCTCTGGATTTGTAAGGTAGAATTGGAATCATGATAGTGGGGGGTGGAGGAGGAAGCATTTAAGAACTAGAGGAAAGTTATATGTTTCATCAGTGCTACATGACACCCTCACTGGTTCATCTCCTCCCCACGACCCTTCTGTAAGGGAATGCCAAGACTGTACATCTTTACCAGCATAGAAAACCTCATCTTCCTCCCTTACACGGCCTTGAGGCGATGAACTGCTGGCCTTACCACTAGCAGCCAGTGTGTAACTCCCTACACCACCAGTGAGTCTGGCTTGACTTTAGTCTGAACTTGCCATGACTTGTGCCTACTTAGGTACGTACAGAGTTGAGTCTGGACCTCAAAAGCCAAGGCAGACAGAAAAAAAAGGAACATTCCATCTGTGTTAGTCCAGGTAGACTAGAGAAACAAATTGATAGACACATATATGGATGGAAAAGGTTTATATACAAGAGAAATGGGACATTGAGAAAGCATCCCAGCCCAGTCCAGTTCAAAGTCATAAATCCACTATTAACCCATATGCCTGATATCAGTCTATATAGTCTCCTTCCAACTCACGAAGTCACAGACCAGTGGGTGCAGAGTCCCGGCACCGGCAGGGATCTCCCCAGGCCTTCCAGGGCTCGGGGTCCATCAACAGCATCCAGTGGTGGTAAAAGCAACTCAGCACTGGCAGGGGTTCCCACATGGCTTCTCCAGCTTCAGAGGTCTGGTCCCATCAAGGTAAGGCCATGTGTCTTCTCCTCCGGCTCCTGCAGCTCCTCGGACACTGCCATCTTGTCTTCTCCATAATTCATTGTCTCTGAGACTAACTCCCAACAACTGGGGGGATAGCTTCTCACCTCCATGAGGAAAATATCATGAGATTTCCCAGAAGTCTCAGGAGAAAGCCATGCCCACATGGAGGCCTCATTGGCTACTCAATGCCTATCTCCAGA
>PVJH01006856.1:0-87838 GCA_004026705.1 Nesogale talazaci
GCCACCGTGACTCAGTCCTGTTTTGTTTTACTTTTTTTTTAATATAGATTTTATTGAGGGCTAATACATTTACTACATCATTTAATACATTTAATACATCATTTGTATTAAGCATATTTGTATACATGTTGCTACATTCATCTACATTATCTACTTGAGCCCCTCCAGCATAAGCTCCTCTTCCCCTCTATCCTCTAGTTCTTTATTATTATTTTTTTAATTTTATTGGGGGCTTTTACAGCTCCTACAACATTCAGTACATCATTTGTATCAAGCACATTTGCACACATGTTTCTACATACATTTCCGAACATTTACCACTTGAGCCCTTAGTACAAGCTCCTCTTTAAAAAAAAAAAAACTCCCCTTCCCCCCCCCTTTTTTTAATGAATCATTTTATTGGGGGGCCTCTACAACTCCCATCACAATCCCTAACAACATCAGTTGTGTGCAGGCCACTTTTACACACCCATTGCCATCATCACTCTGAAAACATTCTCCCTCCCTCCAGGCCCCCATTATCAGCTCCCTATATTACCCTTCCTCTCCCCCTTCCCCTTGAACCCTTAGTAATTTACAAATTATTTTTTCATCCTGTACATTGTACAATGTGTCCCAACACTCACTTCCCTGTTGTCTGTGCCCCAGAGAGGAGGCTACGTGTAGATCCCTAAAGTTGGTTCTCCCTTTCTATTCCTCCATCCCTCCACCCTCCTAGTATTACCACTCCTATTACTAGTCTTGATGGATCATCTATCCTAAGTTTCCCATGTTTCCAACTTCACTGTACATCTCCTGGTCTAGCTGGTTTTATGTGGTAGAATTGGGGTCATGATAGTGTTTTGCTTTTTAATAAATTATTTTATTATGGGCTTGTTTTATTATGGGCTTGTTATAACAAGCCATACATCCATTATCTCAAATGGACATGTACAATTATTGGCATCAACAATTTCTAGAGATTGTATTTCTTCTTGAGTCCTTTGATATTAGTTTCTCTTCCCCCACACCCCTGCCATCCCCATGGACCATTACTGTAATATGCATCGTGATATATATGTGTGTGTGTATATATGTGTGTGTATATATATATATTACTTTGCCCATTCGACCCCTTCACAAACTATCCTGGTTTTCTCCCCCTGAGGGAGCTTATTTTGCCATCATTGTTGCCCATTCCGCACCCCCCACCACCTTCCTCCTGTTTTCGTCCCCTGTCCTCTTGAAATCATTGCTTCCATTACTGTTTCTGAGAGGGTTTGTCTTTCCTGAATTCCATTTATTGAAAGCTCTTGTCTGTGTCAATGTCTCTACACCAACCTAGCCAGAAATGCAAGATTGGACTGAGGTTATAATAGTGAAGGAAGGAAGGATTAAATAACCAAATGTGGGTTCTATATTTTATCAGTGCTAAACTGACCCTGGATACATTTTCTCTTCCATGCAGCCACTCTGTGCAGGGATGTTCTGTTAGCCACAGAGGGCTCTGGGTCTTTAGCTTGACCCCTCTCCATCACCTCGATGAGGTTGTTTATTTTTGAAATTCTGATCTCTTTCCATATAATCTCATAATCTCACATTCTGATGTGCTTCTTATGCGTAAGTTTTGATGCTTCACTGTTAGCTGCCTGCTTGTTTGGCATCAAGCTTTTAAGACTCCAGACCCTTTGTGTTTTAATAGCTGGGCACCTTCTGCTTTCTTCACCACATTTGTTTATGCACCCTGTTGGTCTTCAGCAATCCTGTCAGTGTGGTGGGCTTTTCCCAATGCTGCACTATTATAACAAAGTGTTCTTGTATTGGGGAATACCTAAGTAGAGTCCCAGAGCCTATCCATTGTCTCTATGTATTGCCATATGAATATATGTATATAGGCCAATTCCCCTATTGTTATGCATTAATATATTTACATATGCACACCTCTATGTTTATATCTTTATAAATAATTTTGCTTCCCACTTCTTTCCCCTGTTTCCTTTTTTAATGTTTTTAATCTTATAGACACCACATTTTTGCCTTTTCAAATGAGAGCTGAATATAATAATAAGCAACTCATGTTAGTAACATCTTAACTCTTCTCAGTTTCCTTTGCCTAAATTATATATATATAACATATATCATTATATAAATATAAGACATATATAACATATATAAATATAGTACACACACATATATATTTGGAACTAATTGCTCCTCTAAGTATTTTGAATATATTCATTAATATAATTCTCACAGTGGCCAGCTTTAATGCCTGACCTTTAACTTCCATGTCATACAACCTCTCCATCAGAGAATAAAGGGACGTATGCACTATACCCTGCTCTGATTAAAAATACAAACCATGCCAGGGTATATTCAGTAAAAAAAAAATTACATGTTCATTAGTTTTAAAATTAGGAAAATACAGAAAATTTTGAGGAAGTACGAAAGATCTCTTTCATAAATTAACCATCGTAAAAAAGTTGTCTCTCACACATTGTTGGTTCTAGCCATGACTTTTTTCTCTGTAAATCACAGCATTTTTTTAAATCACATTGTAAGGGGCTCCTCCACCCTTATGATAGTCCATACCTCCATCCACTGTGTCGAGCGCATTAGTACATTTGTTGCCTTCATCACTTGCAAAACCTTTTCTTTCTGCTTGAGCCCTTGGGGTCAGCTTCTCATTCCCCTCCCCTCTCTTCTCACCCTCTCTCCCTCATGGACCCTTGATAATTTACATCATCATTATATTTTCATGTCTTAGACTAATGTCTCCCTTTACCCACTTTCCTATTGTCCATCCCCTGCGAAGAAGGTTTTAGATAGAGCATTGTGATCTGTTCCTCCTATCTCCCCCCCAATCTTCTGCTTACCCTCCTGGTATGGCTACTCTCAATATTGACCCTAACGGGTTTATCTGTCCTGAATTCCCTGTCTTTCCAGCTCTTCTCTGTACCCCTGTACAACTGTGTATGTTTTAAGGTATAAAATCCAGCCTCAATAATCCTTCTAAGAAACTCTTATGCAAAGCATCTTTTCAACTAAAGTTCATTTTATCATGCTTGGGTTCTTTAAGAAGCAAGGACGTAAGCTACTGTCAAAAAGGTACTTTCACTTACCAATTATCCCACTACATTTTCAAAGAGAATCACTTGAAAATGTGTAAGAGAATGACTGTTGCATTAGGGCCATTTGAAAACGATTTATATCTTCTCTTCAGAATAAGCTGCTGTTTCTTCTCCTTGAGACTGAAAATCTCCCTATTTCCTATTCTTTAATCTTATTTGCTATTTTCTATTAAGCCCTCTTGAAATCCATTCTCATCTTCTAGAATCCAGAACAGTAGATACTAATGCATTTGGTATCTCACTCCCTCTGAGTTTAATGAAAGGGTAGCTTACGAGCGTATGCATTTTAGGTACACTACCCCAGCAAGATGACTGTTTAAAATAATTTTAACTATCTTTTAAGAAATGAGCCACCATAACCCTTGAGATAATAGGCATGCTTCATTCTACATTAGTCATTTTTATTTTCTTATAATTCTAAAACCTTGAATGAGTCCATCCATATTGGACCTTAGTCTGATAGTTTCTGCCAATTTAGTTCCTTGAGAATCAATCAAATTACAAACTGCATAACCCTTTCTTGCTTACCTTACCTGGGTTAATATAAACAGAAATGGTAAGTGATAACCATTTCTATTTCATTAGAAATTTACATTAAAAAGCATGTATCTCCAAAATATCACTAAAATGAAGATGGAGTGTTTTACTAAAAGATTTACATTCGATTCGACTGAAGTGGATGAAGATGGTATCCCGACCCATCCACAGCTTCTGCTGCCAGACCAGAAAATTGAGAGGAGAGGAAGAGCGCGACCAAGCTTCAACCCAGTGCTCCAAGATGTGACTACCACATACTAGCAAGTACCAGAGAATCAATAGAGAGGTCTGTGGGACCGGCCCCAACCCTAACTATGTAGACATCTTCCTTCCCCCTCAGAAGAATGCACTTCAGAGAACAGCACTGGGGTTCCAGCTTGGGGAGAGGGGTGCATCTGATTAGAGCAGACAGGAGAAATGAAAAGAGATGGAGAGGGGGAAGGGGACATCCTGGCCCATGAAACCCCGAAGACAATATTCCTGCTTGGAGCAGACAATGCACACTGAGGACCATTGGGCGCCCCAGGAGACACGGCATCCCTTACTAAACCTTAGTGCTGCAGAGACAACACTGAAGACCCAGTGTGGAAATAATGCACACTCTGGCCCCATCACACTGCAGTGAAACACTAAGAACATGCAACAGAGTAACAAGGGGAGCAAAATGATGAAATTACAATGAGATACCAAAAATAGACTTTGGAGGCAGGTTGTGGCACACTATCAGACTCCACTGGAAAACACTCGCAAAGACCAATAGACCTTGAACTATTTATAGGTTTTTCCATTTTTATCAGTGACTTTTCTTTTTAGTATTGTTATTTTGTTTGGGGATTTTTTTGGTCATTGTTATTGTTTCATTGGCTTTGACTTCCTTTGTTTTCTTGTTTGGCTTTGCATCATTTTGGCACTAAGTTATGTATCTGCACATCTAGCTAGTTAAGATAGGCAGGATAAATAATTCAAAGATGGAAAGAATGGGACCAATGTTTCTGGGGTGATATGGGAAAGAGGAATTGGGGGGAGAATGGACCCAGGAACAAGGGAACAAGTAAAGTAAAATCAATGGAAGTAAGGCTGGAGGATGCCTAGTGAGGCTTAATCAAGGGCAATGTAGCAGCAAGGATGCACTAAACCTGAATGAAGGTTGATGGTAAGGCAAGAGAAAAGGAAAAGGAAATAGAGGAAAGAACTAGGATGCAAAGGACATTTTTAGAGGTTGAAATATAGGCAGGTATTTCGGGGAATAGAACTATGTACTCATATGTATATATTAAGAATTAAGGTTGCAGATGAACATTGGGCCTGTACTCAAGTCCTCCCTAAATGCAAGAACACATTGTTCTAATAATCTGGCATTCTGTGATGCTCACCTTCCCAACAGGATCACTGAAGACAAAATGGGTGCATAAGCAAACATGGTGAAGAAAAATGAAGTGGCCCAGCTCTCAAAAGATGCCCATCTGTAGATAATTGGACATCCCCTCACAGAGGAGTCATGGGGAAGAGATGAGCCATTCAGGATGCAGAATAGCACTGATGAAACATACAACTTTCCTCTAGTTCTCTGGTGCTTCCTTCCCACCACTATCATGACCTCAATTCTACCTTACAAATCAGATTAGACTAGAATATGTGCACTGCTACAGTATAGAGCCCGCAACACAAGGCATCCAGAATAGATAGACCCCTCAGGGACAACAATGAGAGTATAGATACCAAGAGGATTAGGGGAGGGTGAGCGAAAAGGGAGAATCCATCATAAGTATCAAACTAGAACCCCCCCTCCCAGGGGACAAATCATATGAAAAAATGGGTGAGGGGGAAGGAGAATGATGTAAGTTATGAAAATAATAATCTATAACTTATCAAGGGTTTGTGATGGAGGACAGGTGGGGGAAGGATGGGAAAGAAATGTGGAACTGATGTCAGGGGCTCAAGAGGGAAGAGACTGCTTGAAAATGATGATGGCGGCATATGTGATTGACAGACTGGATGAATGCATGGATTGTGATAGGAGCTGTAAGAACCCCCAATAAAAGTATAGGAGAAAAAGACATAAAACCGTCAAGTAAAATAGAGAAGGACAATAGCAACACATTTTTAGAAGCTGAAAAGAAAATGCATGAGTGGCAACTGACTTGACAAATCTGAGAAAACTAAACTCTAACCAGCAAAGGAAAAAGCCAAGAAATAGCATAGTCATCACCATATAATAGTCTAAAACTTCAGTAATAGGTACCTCTGAAAGTAACAATGAAGGTAAAACTGAAAACACAAGGAGCATTTGCATTTTTAAAAAAGTATACACAACAATAAACAGCATATTACATGCAATGCAATATTGATTGCAAACTTGAGTTCTTGTGAAGGAAAATTAGGGATGTCAACATCGGTGTGCAAAAGAAAAGTTAAGATGTATCATAAGATATTGGGTTCTGATATAATCAGAAGACGGTCTCTTAGGTGATATTCATGCTAGTTTAAAGGAAAAAGCCAAGTCAGTTCTTTGTATAGCAAATAGAAAACTTAATATACCTCAGCTTATAAATTTATAAATCATATTTTCCATGCCACCCTTATATTTCAGGATATATTCAAAAACACCAAGTCTTCTACTGAAGGCACTATCAGTGGTGCTAGTTTGGTTAAAGAACTTCATTTTAAAATTTTAATTTCAATCCATTTAAGTGCCATTATAAATCTACATGTGGCTACTAGCTATTGTATTGAATATCACAGATTTAAGATGTTTGGTGTCTGGATAAAATAGAATGCCTCTCATGCATGGAGTGAGGTGGAGGGCATAATGAAATCAGCTGGGAAAGAGTAATATATTTCAATGAATAAAAGTTCACAGGGATGATGAAACTGTGTTTCCATAAGGCAAGGGCCCACTAAATACTTATCAACAATGCTAAATGTAAACGTGAAACAAGCCACTGAAACATCATAACATTTTAAACAACGCTATGAGCGTTGTTAGGGCTGCTGAGAGTAATATACAAAAGATCAGGAAACAGGACGATTTCATTTGTCTCAAAAAGAAAAATGACAAAGGAGGATTACACCAAGATTGGGGAGAAGCAAATGTTAGGCTCTGTTGCATTCTCAATAAAAGTCGCTGCTGTCAGGTCAGCATTGAATTTCCAGCCTCAAAGCCCATCTACGTCCTTAGCAGGAAGGTCAGTCTGTCTGCTCACAAAAATATTTAGCGCCTTGAAAACCTTATATAAGGTTTCGCTGAGTTACCATCTATTCAAGGGCAGTGGGTTTAGTTCCATTTAGTATATGACCTGTATAGTCAATGGTCAGAAATATATTTTCAGACATGAAGCACAACAAAAATTTACTTCCCTTCCATGTACCTCTTTGCTGAAGATTCTGGTGCACAAAAATAAGAGCATAAGTGAAGAAAGATGAAGGAAATGAGAGATCTATTTAGAGAGGGCAGATGGAATCGTCACGATGACACTCAAGGCACACACCATGATGAAAGTTGTGCACTAACTGCCGCAAGGCCACCTGCTTAGATTGGCCCTAGTCAGCAGACACTTGAATGAAATATTTTCTGAAAAATTAGTGGGTATTTTATCCAGTGCCTCTTAATTTACTTAGAGATAATTTAAACAATTGGTGTGATAAATATATAGGAAGCAAAAAATAACCCAAACCACCAGACAACTATTGACTGTGTATATCACAAATTATTTACATGGTGATTTATGCAGAACTACATATAATTATGTTCATAGATGTGTATATATATGTGCATACACACATATATGACCTTAACACACAATGCTGAATTTTGAAAGACATTTACATTCTTGCAGTGCTGTGTCCACTTGATATTGATCAAACCAAAGTAAGGATAGTAGGGAAAGCTGATGAATATACTTTGGAAATGGGATATGAATATAAGATAGCTGCGATCCTGCTATGCAGGAAACAAACTAGTAATAACCAGGCCACCAAAAGTAACAGCAGTGTTAACCTAAGATAATCATTATTTCAAATCTTGGTCAAAAGGCTTTTCATTTTCAGTCAGAGAAAATGGGGTGAGAGGGTCTATGGCCTGCTGACTTTTAAAGAGCTATTGAACTGTTTGCATCATGTGTATGTTTAACTTTAATTTTGGAGGGTGCATGTGTGAAAGATTATGTTAAATTAGCAAAACAGAATATAGTCATTAATTGCTAATCAACTTATAGCTCAAACAACTCTTCTCTAAGCTTGTCCAGAATTATGACGTGATGAGCAATTTCTAAAATACTAGAAACAGGGTAAAATATAAAATATACACATGTCCCTCCCTTTCTCTTTCAGCCAGATAGTTACATTAATAAATTGTGTCTTTAAATGGAAAATAGCATGTTCTTCAAAAGGAAGCCTATCATTCAAAGTATTCTTTAAAATAAGAAGTGTAAGGGAGACTGTCTTTGCTTGTCTTCATAGGACCAGAAGTTTTTTACAGTGGAAGTTTCTGTGACCGTGTGTTTGCCAAATATCGTGTTAGGTGGAGCCCTGGTTATAATTTAGGTTGTGAACTACAGGGTTGCCATTTCGGAACCACCAACAGCTCTGAGGAAGAAAGACTGGACTTTCTACTTTTGTTTTGTTTCAGGCCTCCCCCCTTGCCCCCCCTCCCTGAGGGGGGTCACTGGGAGTCAGCCTTGACTTGAGGACAGTGCATTTTTTGTTTTCTTTTTCTTTCATGAAAGCTGGCTTTCTGGTTATAGGGCTAGTGAGCATCCGAGCTCTGTCCACAAAACCATTCACCCTTAGAGAAAATCAGGCCTGCCAGCGGAAAGAGCATTGCCCTCATGCAGCCCCCTCTTCCTCATAAATGAAGGGTAAAAGATACACAGGACACAGCTAGGATGCTTGTCTGGTTTGTTTTGCCTCTCAGAGGATGTACAATGATTTCGGGGATTAAGGACTGTGTTAGTCCGGGTAGACTAGAGGAACAAATTCAAGGATATGCATATCGATATAAGCAAAGGGTTTATATACAAAAGGAATGGGACATAGAGAAAGCATCCCAGCCCACTCTAGTTCAAAGTCATAAGTCTGATATTAACCCATATGTTCGAAATCAGTCTATAAAGTCTTCTTCTGACTGATGAAGTCACAGGTCAGTGGGTGCAGAATCCCAGTGTTGGCAGGGCACCTCGCACCTGGAGAGGGCTCAGGTGCCATCAACAGCAGAAGCAACTCATCGCTGGCAGAGGTCTCCATCTGGCCGCCCCAGCTTCAGAGGTCTGGCTCCATCAGGGCAAAGGTGTGCGGTCTCTCCACAGGCTCCTCCAGCTTCTCAGACACTGCCAGCTTGTCTTGTCCATGATTCATCGTCTCTGAGCCTAACTCCCAACAACTGGGGAGGCTGGCTTCTCATCTTCACGAAGGAAATATCGTGATATTCCCCAGAAGTCTCAGGAGAAAGCCATGCCCACATAGGGGCCTCATTGGCTACTCAATGGCTATCTCCAGATTAACAGGCTAGACTCCACCTCTACATCTCAATCATAAAATTAACATAAGCACATGACTGCCACAAATACTATAGATGAGCTATTAAAAAGAAAAAAAACTCACCTTCGCATTCCAAGTTTTTCCTAGACCCACTTAAAAATAACAACAAAAACAGCTTCTAAAATACTAGAAGCTTGATCCTGCAAGACTTGTAGATTTTAGTAGGCATAAAGTAAGAAATCATTTTCACCCCTTAAACAAAATGAAAATTCAAATTGATTTCCCCATGCACTTTGATCTGCGATGCTGCCAGGTGTGGCGGCCTTGGCTGGAGAGCTCCTCCCCTCTAATGACACCAGTGCAAGTCCTAGTTCCTGACTGACGTCAAGTCAGTTCCCTTTTGGGCAAAGGATATGTAAAGGTCTTTCAATTCAGAAAAATAGAATGTTCATTGAGTCTATCACCTTTTTTCTATGTGAGTAAAATGTAGAATATCACCTTAGATTCAAATTCACCACAATAAGGGTATTCAAATTACCATATATTTGAAGAATTTTTCAAAAGATCTGATGAGTCCATATACAAAGACACTGTGAGCCTTACTTTATTTTCTATTGTTCCAACGAGAAACAAATCATTTCAACTATGTTGACTTTTCAGCTTTATAGCCAACAATTCATTTCAAAATATATTTTTGTTATGACAATGAGTTTTTAATGGACTGCATTTCTTTTTATGTCATGGTCCTGCATTGACTTTTGAA
The DNA here is from genome assembly GCA_004026705.1 of Nesogale talazaci. Taxonomy (NCBI): domain Eukaryota; kingdom Metazoa; phylum Chordata; class Mammalia; order Afrosoricida; family Tenrecidae; genus Nesogale; species Nesogale talazaci. The sequence continues at coordinate 9,886 of PVJH01006856.1, forward strand.
TTGTTAATGGAAATCCCCTCACGTGAATCTTTCAAGAGCAAGTTTATAGCACTTTGCTAACTAGTAATACCACACACCTTTGCTCTTTTTCAAATGTCTTTACCTTTGGGTACAAATTAAAGCTGCAATAGTTACAAGTATATGTATACATAATTAGAAAGTGAAAATCATCACTTTCTGTTTTAACTTTGTTAAAACTGAGATTGAAAAGTAGTTTCAGAGTGGGAAAATGACACTACATAGCAAAAAGATACATTGGCACCATCTCTCACTATGAAAAATATGAGTGTCTTTAATTTTATAAATAGACCTTGAAAGACATCTAATTTTTTTTTTCTTTAAAGGACCAGCGGCAGCTGGTAGAAACCAAACTAAACAAGCAGAGTCCAAGCTTTGAGAAAAATGAGCTTATTCCCTAATTGTTGATCACATCCCTTTCTAGGCCGCCTTGTTCCAGTGACTGTCCATTGTGGGTATAAATGCCCACCCCCATCCTGGAAGAGTTCTGAAGGACCTTGTTAGATTCATAACTCCTGTGTTATGTAGGTTTCTCTAGAGAAACAAAGCCAGAACACTTTAGTGGTAGGTAGGTAGGTAGGTAGGTAGGTAGGTAGGTAGGTAGGTAAAAAGAAAAGGAAAGAAAGGTAGGTAGGCTTATACAGTGAGAAGGAATATAACAGTTATTTAATTAGTTCACACAGCAGTACAGATGGCTTGGTTCAACTCACTTTTGTGGAGCAGCTAATATACTGAAAGCTCTTCAACTCACACAGGCTGCCAGTCCAAGGTCAAGGAATGAGACAAAGGAGAGTCTTCTCTCAGGCAAGACAGGCAGAGTCTGCCTGTAGGGAGCAGACAGCAAGGTGGGTCGGCAACAATTAGCAACATTCAGTAGAGGGGGACTTAACAAAAGAGACTCCTTGGGATTTCAAACTCAAGTTGGTGCATGGAGACAGAATCCACCAGCCTCAAGCTCAAGTGATGTATAGTCAGAAAAGGGGGTCTCTAAGGAGCCTCAAGCTCTAGCTACATGATTCATGGATTGGCTTGACCCACAGGTAGTGCAGCACACAGTTGAGGCTAAAAAGTAGCTCAAGCAGTAACATGCGGCTCTGATTACCAGGGAGGAAGAGAGAAGGAGGCAGGCCTTGGAAAACCATTTATCATGTCCTCCAATCAAGCTGTGACCTGACTAAACTCTTCCCATGTGTTTATATTGACCTAGTTGGCACAATAAACCTAGCTCCCTGTGTAATTGTCAAAGCCTTCATTGAGACTGCCACCCACTGCCATCAAGTCAATTCCTACTTATAGTTGTTCCTGTACAGGGTTTCCAAGTCTGTAAATCTTAAAAGTAACAGACAGCCTCATGTTTCTCTTACGGAAGCAACTGATGGGAGACCATTGATGAGGAACCTTGGGAACCTTTTGTTGAGGGAGAAACACAGTCCAATATCTCCCTCTGTCCAATTATGTTATAATCTTGCTTTAATCCATCTTCTAAGAGATGATGACTCGGAACACTTAAAAATGCAAACAAATAAAAAACCCTTTTATATTGGGGGAAAGTTTAGAGAGCAGATCATCAGTTTTACATTCAACCATTCATACAAATTTTGTTTCAATTGATCCTTCATAATCCACTCAATATACAATCACTTAGCCATTCCTCCTTCTTTCTTAACCTGCTGAACTTTCTGTAAATGATGTCCATTTGATCTTCAATTGTTGACTATTCTACTATCAGCACAAGCTCAGTTCTAGATCTGAAGGGTGACTGAGGATCAAAATCTCTGGTGTCCTCTTGAGGACATTTCTAAGTAATCCCTCTTCTTGAAGTTCTCTGATTTTTTCTGCTATCCAGGTTTCTCAAAAGGAGCCCTGGGGTTGCAATGTTGAAGGATTCAATTGCAAACCAAAAAGTGTATATCTGAGCCTGGCAGGTGCTCCACAGGTAAAAGACGTAGTACTCTGATTTAGTGAAGTGAAATGCTCTGATTTTGTACATTAAAGACTCCTTTATGGAAGCACTATCAGACAACTTGACTTTGTCAAATAGAATCAATACTAGTAGAAAACATCCTGATTGCAGTGGGTTTAGTTTACTGAGATCAACTTAAACTGAAACAATAGGTAACATCAACATAAATGGAGAACAGCCTGAAGGCATCAAGGATATTTCTTACTGAGATCCATAATCAGTAGTCAGCGAAGCAGATTGCATGGAGTAAATATGCTGCATGGGCCTCTTTAAAAATGTTGAAGGGTGATGATATCATTTAAAGGGTGAAGGTATAACTCACCCCAACCCCCCAGACCATGGTATTTCCCATGCCCCATATGCATGTGGAAGTCGGGCATTGAATAAGGAAGATGAAAGAAGAATCTATGCCTTTGAATCATGGGCTGAGAAAAATTTGAAAGTATTACAAACTGCCAAAAGAGCAAACAAATTTGTCTTGGAAAAGGACGGAGTGCTTGAAAAAAATGGAAGGGTAGAAAAAATGAGAAAAATCCTTGATTAGACAGATGGACATAGCAGCTGCAATAATGGGCTCAAACAAAAGAGGAACTGGGAGGATGGCCTAGGACTGTGCAATGATTAATACTGTGGTATATAGGGGCACTTTGAGAGTTAGAACTACTGGGTGTAAGGCACCTAACAGAACTACACACACACACACACACACACACACACACACACACACTAAAACTGACTCCTTTGCCATGAAAACTTCGGTTTGTCTTTGATCTGTTTTCAAAGGAGCAAGATGGCTCCTTCACATGTATAAACGTAGTAAGCTCCAATACTTTCTATTATGCTAACTTGAAAAAAAATAACTTGAGCAACAGCTTCAAAACTGAAAATAATAGAAAATTCCAACTATTTTAAGTGCTTCAGTCACATCAGGCTGTGACAATAAAAGTAATCATGATACGAGGAAAGTGGTTACTTTTGATGATTTCTTTTATATTTGGCAACCTTGGTTGTCTTTTGCTTCTTTTGTTACCTGAGTTTCCTGGTTCCCCTCGTCCATCTGTTGCTTCTGTTCTGCCCCCCTCACCCTTTCAGGGGAACCGACTGCCAGTGCCACCATTGAATAAAACACATGGGGCTTCTGTACAGATAGATGAACAAGGAAAGAGAATATCTGCCAATAGGGAATATCAATTTTGTTTTCCTCAGCTCTTGGAGGAAATTGTTCTGCAGCTTTAATGGTGTTACATCAAGTCAAAAAGCAACACTCTAAAGGCATAGTGTTTGAAAACCTAAGATTTGACTTATATTTGACAGAGAGATTCATTGTCCCACTCAACGATTCAGCAGAGCTTCATCAAATATCTAAAGACATCCACAAGCAATGGGAATGTTGTAGAGCTTGTGCAAACCACAGTATATTATAGGAAGCAGAGCAGTAAATTCACTGAAATACATCAGTTTACATTGTAAAATAGGTTTGGGAACAAAGTGGTTTAAGAGAGGGATTATGTCTGAAGAGGGAAGGTGGGTGAGTGTGAAGGAAGGACTTGTCCAAGGAGATATGATTTTCAGAAGAAAGATATTTAGGTAGAATGATGGTAGAATATGAACCCTCAATATTGCCAATATGAGTATTGGTAGAATATTCATGTAACAAATAGGAGTCTGGGTGATAACAGTTGTTAAGTGTGGGGCTGCTAACAAAAAAAGCCAGTGGTTAAAACCCACTAGCTGCTCTGTGAAAGACAGATGTGGCAGTCTACCTCCACCATGGGGCAGTTCCCCTGTGTCCTCTAAAGTTGCTATGAAACAAAACTGTCTCATTGGCAACAGACTTCACCAAACAGCCTGTTCTTTTGGGAGCCTCTCAGAATAATAGTTGAACAAGAGATTTGTATGCTAGTCAGCATTCCACCATCACTGTGATTAGAACTATCACATGATGACATACTTTGGTTTCAAGGTATCAGTGAATCTAATTAGCTATCATAGCTCCCCTACCTGGTTGTCTATGCAAGGTTTTTTTGGACTTCTCTATTGTTAGATAAGTAACTTTTTGATTTTCTACATGTGAGAATGGCATAAGAGGAAAGGATTGGTATCCTGAGCCTCCAGAAATATAATCTGTGTGAAACGGGAACTATTTCTAAGTTCTCCAACTTCTAAAATGGCACCTGGTTTTGTAGGCATGCCTATTTAAATATATATGTTTTGTAAACACAGAGGTAAGTAAAAAAAAGTATTGCTACAAATTCAAAGAAACATTTATTAAACAAAAATATAAAAAGGAAGCTATTTGATTGTTCCTTGGCATAGCCTCCCTCTAGGTCTCTATACTTCTAAAGATAGTGTTTCCATCTCTCTGACCTTTCCCTGAATAATTCTAAAATCTTCCATTTACATGATATCAAAATGAAAGTTTGGGCAGCCTTAAAAGTCTCAAATCATGTTCTTAAATGTTCTTCGAGTTTGAGGAGCAAAAAGGAGGCTGGAGGAATAAAGTCAGGATTTAGGGTGGATGGGGTAACATTTTCCATTGACATTCTCCTATAACAACCTGAAGAATAAGCAGGCATGTTGGCATAATGGATAAAAACCAAAAAAGTCCGTGGTGCAACTTTGACGACCTGTTTCTCACCAATGCAGTTTTCAATATTCATAACCCTCATTCCTAATAAGCCCTCCCCCCTTGGTGATTCTTTCAAGAAAATCTATGAATATAATTGTCATAGTCTTTTAAGTTGAACTTTTTGCCTTGAATGTAACTTACTCAACATGTCATTGGATTCTACTGTTTTGATTGACATTTTTTAGGGTACCCTGAAGACCCAAAGGCACACGTGTAATGATAGAGCTTGTCTGCAGAAGTGCACTGGTTGCAAAGACATGCTTAATATTTTTCTTTGGTGCGTTTGTGGTAAACAATGCATCAGTACACTGGAATCCCAGTATTATTTCTAGCAATACTTATTTTACTTGCCCTGATCAATATCCCTGAATGCATGATTGCATGGACAATCAACTTTATTGATTTTCACAGCATTTGGGTGTGTGAATGTTTTATTCATTTTTTTACTCCAGTGAAAATCCAGTGTTACCTTACAAAATGACTAACCTAAAACTAATTAATTGCTGTGCCCTCATCTCAATTATTCAAAAATGTTGATTGCAGAATAGCCCAGCTGAAGCAACCAACTTAGAAAACTGGTAACTCAACCTGGTGCAGGTAGCTTGATCCTCTAGAAACTTTTACTGAAAATCTGTTCCAGAGTAAAAGTAAGATAGCATGCATGAATTGTCGATATAAATGACACGATTGTGCTTTGTTTGTAACTGATTGTGTTAGTCTGGGTGGACTAGAGAAACAAATTCATAAGCACACATATGTATATATGTATATACAAGAGGGATGGGACATTGAGAAATATCCCAGTCCAGTCCATTCCAACATCATAAGTCTGATATTAGCCCACATGTCTGATACCAATCTATAAGTCCTCTTCAGACTCACGAAACACATGTAATAATACCAGGACAAGCACAGTGGGTAGAAAGTCTTTTTTGGATCCGGTGGTATTGTCAGTGCTGGAAGAAGTCTCTATGTGGCTTTTCCCAGCTTTCAAAATTTGGTTCCATCAGGGTAAGTCCATGTGGCTTCTCCTTTGGGAGGTCTCACAGGGAGTCAGCCTTGTGTCTTGTCATCTCCAAGGGACCGAGTAGTAGGTGTCTCCCCTCGACGGGGGAAATACAGCCAGATTTTCCAAAATTCTCAGTTGAAAAATATGCCTACACAGAGGTCTCATTGGCTATCTTCAGGTTGACAGGCTAGACTCTACCCCTACACTCTTAATCCTCAAATTGACACCAGATTAGATGACTGCCACACTGATGTATTTTCATAGTGTGAGGATAATAACAGCATTGCTTTGTTGAAGTCTCTGAGGAAAGACTATTAGAAGGGGGGTGGAGGCCCAGAGTATCAGGAGAGTAATTTTGAAAATGAAAATAGTAGCCATCCTATTAATGGATCCATATAGAAAATGTATATTCTTGTTCATCGGTCCATATGGTCAGTGTTACCACCTATATCTCAATTGAATGATTTGATGAATATATTATCAAATCATATGATAATATAATTTGATAACTATATGTGATATTTGATAATATATTTGATAAATATTTATATATCATAAAATATTGGGGGCAGGTGTTTTGGTTTAAGTCCACACCTTTTTAATTGAATCCCAGTAAAGACTTACATAGCCAAACTGAAAATATGAATATTTTTACAACAGGGCAGAATTACTCATTTATAACATTGAGCAAAAATTATACTGGCATTTAAGATCCTCTTCACCATTAAATTGGTTGGCCTGTTGTTCATCTTGTTCTTTGACCCCCTCACAGTTGGGCACAGGCGGATCTTATGAACCAGAATGCTATAGATGTGTCATGGGTATCCATTCTGCACTGTTTTGTCATGACACAATTTGTCCCTCACTTCCATTCCATGTGTTCTTCCCAACCAGATATTTTACAGTGCTTGCCATCTTTTCCTCTCATATCATGTAATAATCATGACAGCTAAAATTGACTGCATGGTTATTGCATGCCAGTCACCATTCTGTAAACTTTGAGGTTTGCCACATTTAATTTTTACAAAATTTCCAACAGACCTCACCACCACCAGGTTGATTCTGACTCATCGCAATCCTATGTAAAGTTTCTGAGACTGCAGACTTCCACAGGAGCATACCGTCTCCTCTTTCTCTCATGAAGCAGCTGGTGAGTTTGAACTGCCTACCTTGCAATTAGCTGCCCAGTCTAACTCAAGTTCCACTGGGGCACCTGAGGAGGCAGTAGCATTATGTCAGTGTTAGAGAAGCAGAAATTCAAGCCCAGAGAGACTAAGTAACTTGCCTTAGGGCAAAAAGCTAGTAAGTGGTGCCATCAGGATTTGAGCCTGTGGAGTCCAGTTTCAGGACCCAGTACTCAAGCAGCAGGCAATATTGCCTTCATTTGGGTGTGTCTGTAATCATGCTTTCTCTCTCTCTCTCTCTCTCTCTCTCTCTCTCTCATGAAAATATTTTTTCTCTTTGGTTTTCTTATATCTGCTTGCCCTCCTCTGTAGAATGTCTTTAGGAGGAGGAAGTCGTCTATTCTCCAATTCTCAGAGCATAAACCTGGCAGAACTGAATGGAACTCATTTTATCCCTATCAAATACCAGGAGTTTGGTCTGCCTTGCGCCCAGCTAATCACAACTAGACTCCTTCATACTTCGCAATTCATCACAAAGAAACTGGTTCATTATTAGACACACAAGCACGTCAGAGCGAAGGAGGCATTTTGAGGCCTGTAGATCAACACTCTTTCTGGATATATTGGAATGGAAATGATGAAGATATATTGCATCTTATGGATAATTAAGCTAATACAATGCCCGAGCTAAAATTAATTTTGCCTTTTTAAGCTAAATTCAGTGATATTTTTCAGGATTTTCTACCGATTGAGCTCTTTCTCTCATATATATATATATATACACACACACACACACACACATATATACATATAAAATCTCCTACTTGGTGCAGGGTTTGCAGGGTTGTATAATTCTCTAAGATTATAGAAGGAATCTCTGGGGGGAATAATGACTTTTTCAAAGTCTTTCTTAGACATAGTGATTTGTACTTAAATATTATATGTTGTTGATATATATGTTGTTGAACCAATTTTTCAGAACAGTTAACTTAATATGCAAAACCAAAATTCATTATAAGCTATTATAAATTTCCTACAGCTTTATTTTTCATATTGCTGAGAGTTGAACTAAACTTCCATAGGTAAACCTGTGATATGAAGACAAGATCAATTGTTTTATCTCTACACTAAGCTTTTATTCCTTTTCTTACCTTCTCTTCAAAATATCAGGAAAATGGTACTGGTTTCTGATTTTTCTAGGAGATTACATTTGATGAAAGGGCTGACAGGAAGACACCCTGCCTTAAAAATGAGAAGCAGCAGCTATATAAATGAGTATAGGCTTTTAATTTTCTTTATGTATTGAGTTTATTCATAAATAGCCTAAAATTTTAAATTATATCAATCTTCTAGGAATTTTGCTTTTTCTTATTTAAAAGAAATTAAACTCTGACTATATGACATGTTTCTGGACCACTGGTCACATCTTAAAAATTCTTATGTTGTCATCACTGGTAAAACGGCACTTCTGGTGATGGGAGATTGATAGACACTATTTTAAATAGCTGTCTGCTAGATATTTAATTGATAAGAGTGACATGGTAGATGAGAAGTCTTCAAACATTTTGGAAAAAATATAATTGTCTCTTAATTAAGTTTTCCATTTTTTTTGAAGTCCTATCATAAGAATGCAATGATGAAAAAAATCATTTCTGCGGGTTTTGTGCAATATCAGTATAATCCAAGGAAGAGTTAATTCATTGTTTTTATGACCCATAAAATGAGTGTACTCTTTCATTATCCATAAAACTGGATGCATGGGACCCCATAATTAGAATAACATACCTTCCAACTTCAGCCTCTTTTTGAAAGACAGAAAATCATAATCTGACTAAGTCAAAGGGTAGCTTATTTAGTCACAAAGGGACATCTTTAAAGAGGAACATCTTGAAAATTCTATTCTAAAGTCTTTAAAATATTGTCTGTGTGCCCACTCTCGAAATGTTATCCATAGCTGGCTATGTTCCAAAGTTGTAAGCTTTTACATGGTTAATAAAATGCAGATAAACTTTTAAAAAGTTACTTCTGTCTTCTAGGATCTGTGGTTTCTTGAAGACAGTTTTCCTGAACTCCTCTTGCACACCTTGGCTTCACGTAATCATTCTGGCCAAGGACCCAGCTATGGAGTGAGCCAATACAGACCTCAGAAATTTGGGTGGCTACATGAAATGAAGAATATTCGTTTAGGAGAGACTTCCATCTGTAGACTATACCACATGAATTTGGTATTTATCAGCCATCCAGAGACATTGAATCCAAAGGATTCGATCCAAAGGGAATTCAAGATGATTTTTCATGTGAGGACTTTTTTCCTCTATTTCAGGTCATAACATTTTGTTTGTCCAAGGAGTTATAAATTCATGCTTAATCACTGCTACTAGCTAGCATTATGACCTAAGACCAGTCAGTTTGCATCCTTTAATCAGTTCCTCCTGAGACAGTTTTAAAAGTAGAGAATCTCTTAAGATCTATTTTAAGGAGCTAAGATTTCATAGTAATCCTACATATTACATTATCATGCTATATTACAGTATACATAAATTACACTGTATGTCAGACTTAAAGATCGTCAACAAAAGATGCTAGTCTGTAAATCATCTATATGAGTTCATTAGGTACAGAAAATACTCCATACATTTGTTGAATGTTGTGATTTAGTCCAACTTAACTTCTGCTTTAGCATAAATTCTTAAACTGAAATGCACATTTCTCCCCTGGAGAGTACCACAGATTCAATTGGGAAAAGTAAACAAACAAGCAAACATTAAATAGCTCTGTGGTGAAGTAAAGAAACATTCCCTAAGGTGTGTCAGATATATGATTGTGAATGATCAGATGGAGTCTTTCAGGGCACCTACTTAACTTATGGTCCTATTCAAGGAGGAAAAAGATAAAAATAAGCTTTAGTATTCACACTGAATTTAATGGGAATTTGCATTTCAATGCCAGCCTTTAAATGGTTTTTATAAGCCCAACATTTTATGGAGTGTTTGATGTTATATAATGGTGAGAGTGAATAGAATTGGGAAATATTTGAACTCTAAATGTGCTTCCTGAGCTGAGGGGCTTTTAAAAAACAAAGCAAAACAAAACCTGCAGATCACTACATGCATAAGCATGGATCAATTATGTAAAGTAAATATCTAAACATATTGATAAACCTGGGACATCTCATTGCACTTTCACCTTCTTTAGAAAGTTAGTTCTTAGATATACTTGAAATATATTGAGGAAGCTTGATTGTGCAGATTGTTTTTCTGATTAGTTTTAGAATGAGGATCAAGGACCAACTTTTGTTCATGAGAAGATTTTACCAAAAAATTGAAAACAAGCTAACACCTTGGAGAATATCTTTAGACACCATTTACTTGACAAGTATGTAATACCCAACATAAGAGAGGGGTTCAAAATATTCATGGAAAAATGGAATTATAAGATAATTTTTTTCACAAATGCGTGGAAGCCCATTGTATGTCATACTTCAACAAATGACAACAAAAAGACCATATCTTGGAATTAAATCTATCATGAAATAAGAAAAGGGCACCAAATAGAGCCACTTTACCAAGGAAACCATTAAACCGGCCATAAAACACATGAAAAGGTGTCTGGCAACATTGACCTTCAAAAAGAAGTAAACCAAAGCCACAGTTAGTTAATATTTCACACCCATTACAATAGTCTCTATGAAAACAAAATTAAACTAGAGCAAAAATACATTCAAAAGCTAATGTTGGTGAGGATGCAGGGAAATCAAAACATTCATTCATTGCTCATTACAATCTGAAAATGATACTGTTGTGGAAACAGTTCAGCAGATCTGTAGAAAAAAAATGAAGGAAGATGGTATTGGGCAGGTGAGCATCATAGAATACAAGTTTAATAGAACAAAGTGTTCTTGCTTTGAGGAAGTGCTTGAATGGAGGCCCAAGGTCCATCCGCTACCTTAGTACTACACTTATAAATATATGTACGTAGATTTATTTGCTCCTCCGCCTAAACATTTTTATATATGTATATACCTGTATTTGGACCACTATAAATGTCTTTTGCCTCTTAGTTGTTTCCTCTATTTCCTTTACTTTCCTCTTCTCCCATTATCACGATCAGCCTTCATTTGGCTTTTAGTAATTACTCACAGTTACACTACCTTTGCTCAACTGCCCGATAAGATCACTAAAAACAAATGAGTGCATAAGCAAATGTGGTGATGAAAGCTGATGGTACGCAGTTATCAAAAGATATAGCATCTAGGATCTTAAAAGATAAACAAATGATCATCCAGCTGAGAAGTAGCCAAGCCCACATGGAAGAAGCACACCAGCCAGTGTTATCACAAGGTCACGTGAAAGGATCAGGTCTCAGACATCAAAGAGGTGAGGGAAAACATGTCACTGTGAGCTCACTCTCTCGAGATGATCACTGAGGACAGGTGGGGGCACGAACAAGAGTGAAGAAAGCTGATGGTGTCCAGCTATCAAAAAATACAGCGTTTGAGGTTTTAAAGCCTTGAAGTTTAGCAAACATCCATGTAGCTCAGGAGCAGCAAAATCCACTATGGAAAAAACACATCAGCCTGTGTGATGAAGAGGTGTGGAAGGAATCAGGGATCAGGCATCAAAGAACAAAAATCATATCATTGGATGCCCACCCTCCTGATATTATCATTGAAGACAAATGGGTGCATAAGCAAACATGGTGGAGAAAGCTGATGGTGCTTAGCGACCAAAAGAAGCATCTGGGGTCTTAAAGGTTTGAAGGTAAACAAGCAGCCATCTAGTGCAGAGGCAGCAAAGCCCACATGGAAAAAGCATACCAGCCTGTGTGATCATGAGCAGTTGAAGTGAGCAGGTATCAAGCAGCGAGGAACAAGAATCACATCATTGTGAATGAAGTGGGGTGCAAAATGGAGACTCAAAGCCCATTTGTGGGCAATTAGATACCCCCTTACAGAAAGGTTGCAAGGAGAAGACAAGCCAGTTAGGGTGTAATGAAATAATGATGAGACATACAACTTTCCTCTGGTTCTTAAAGGCTTCCTCCCACCTCCCCAACTATCATGATCCCAATTCTACCTTACAAATCCAGCTAGACTGGAAGAGGTACACTGGTCCAGATGAGAACTGGAAATTCATGGAACGCAGGACAGGTCTGTCTCTCAGGACCAGTAGCGAGAGTGGAGATAAAGGAAGAGAAGAGTGAAGGTTAGGTAGAATGGGTGAGCCATATGCAAGGATCTACATATAGCCTCCCACTTGAAGCATGGACAACAGATGAGTGGGTGAAGAGAGATGTTAGACAGTGTAAGATATGACAAAATAATAATCTAGAGGGCACAAGTAGAAAGCAAATGTTTGGAAAATGATAAAAGCAGCAGGTGTGCGAAGGTACTTGGCACGTATATGTGTGTATGTGTGGTGATATGCATTATAAAAGCACCCAATAAAATGATTTATTAAATAAAATGAAAGAAGAACAAAATATGACCCAGCCAATCCACCCCTAATATATACCCAAAAGACTTGATAGCAGACTTCAAGGGAGTTTTATATGCATAGTTTGTTACAGCACCATGGACAATAGGCAAAAGAAAGAAATAATCCAAATACCCATCAATAGATGAATTGCCTCACAGCATAAAACAACTTCTCCTCTAGGAGATATTTCAAAGTTGGGGCACCTATAAGAGAGTATGAAAGGAGAGTAAAGACATTATATTGAATTAAATAATTCAATCACACAAAGGGAAATGTTGTATCCTCTCACTTATATGAAAAGACAAACCAACTAACCAAAAAAAATACTAGCATTATGCCAATTTAAACTGATATCATATCAACTTTATTAGACAGCGTGAAACTTCCCCATTGGGTTTCCTACATTGTAAATATTTATAGGAGCAGAAATCTGATCTTTATCTGCCATATAGAGGACAAGAAAAGGAAAATATATAAAGATCAACATTCATTAGGGGCTGCCAGAGACAGGATGCAAAGGGAAAAATGAGAACTATTGGTGTTGGAAGAATGCTTTGATTAAAGGTAGGGTTGCAATTGCCATCAATAAGTTATGCACTTGTAAAAAAACTAAACGGCTAAACTTCTATGGCAAAAGTACATTTATAACAATGACAAAAAGAGAGAGAAGTTTCTGAGACTGCGTATGCATAATCAAACACTTTATGGGATTTGACTCTTGGCAGTAGAGATTTAGGGTTATAGCTTCTTGGGGCATTCCAGTTTCCCGTTTTAATATCGTTTTTAGTTCTGGTCTGTTTTTTAGCTTGTTGCATCATGCCTGGGGTCTTACAAGGTTGCAAACAGGCAAGGAAACCACAACAGTTGATCTCTCTTTATCTGGAGTAGCAAGAAGAAGAACCAAGAAGAGGAGTAAGAAACAGAACAGGCTTATTGCCTCTGAGAACAACTGCATGCTTTGCTGGTCAAGCCGAATTGATGATACTGTGCTATTATTACTGAACATCTTATTCCAATATCCCATAGAGGAATCCTGATAAGAAGAGGCAAAAATGATATTTTTTTAAATACCATGGATTTTAAATTTTCATGAACTTTGAAGGATTAATGAACCCCCACAACTATTGCTCTGAGATCATTTTTAAACCTTATACCAGAAGATGCTATGATGTCTTCTTTAAAATGGATAATCAATTTAGCTTGAAATTAGTGGAAACCTCATCATGCTGTCTTAAGAACTTCCCATATAGGATGACAACAGTAACTAAAAATTAGATAAGATCCCCCCCCCCACAGAGCAGTTAAAGAGACATAACTCAGAAAAGGAGGGTAAGGAGTCTTGTGTAACTTGAGTAATGTAATCCACGACCTTAAATTGGGCATGTGGAAACTGTTAATTTGGTATGTAAATATATTTTGATCAAGTGCCTCCAAAACCCCCAGCTTTGGAGCTGATTCTAAGTCTCAGGGAACCTCTAGCTTCTGAGGCTTTCTAAATGTTTATGAGGGCAGCAAACTTCATCTTTCTATTTCAGATCATCTAGTGGATTTGGTTTCTCATATAAGATGTCAGAGCAAGAGGAGCCAGGTCTATGCTGAGGAATCCAAAGGAGATGCTCAAGTTAAGAGGTAAAATATTAGGAGACCAGGAAACTGGAAGAAACCACCAATGCAAAGGAAAACTTGCCTCGAAGTTCTTTGATAGTGCACAAACTCTGGTCAGCTTCTTTCTTGTAAAAAGCTTCTTGCAGTGTATTGGGTGTGTTTTTGGTTAGCTTTTGCTTCACAGAATGTAAAGGCATGTAGACAATCCCTGTCACATAACACAAAAGATCCCTGGTGTTGTAGGGGGTTATACATTGGCCTTCTAAACACAGATTCAGCCAGGAGCTACTTTTTGAGAGAATATTTAGGCTCTTAGAAACCCAGAGGGGCAGTTCCACTCTGTCCTGTTGGGTTACTTCAAGTAAACTAACCTAATGGCATTTAGTTTAAATGTTAACATATTGTCAATAACAGTAAAACTATACAATGATGACCTACAGAGAATCTTGAGAATTTAAATTGTTCTTTGGCTACCTTAAATAGAATTACTTCATTGTAATTTACTATAGTTGACCTATGCTGCATTGACCCATCTAGATTGTGTTAGTTTGTCTCAAAACTGTTAGGTAAGCATTATCCTTCGATATATAAACTTATTTTAATTAGGGACTGAAGGAATCAAAGCCAAAGAGCCAAGGTCTTTATCTCCATTTTTGCTCTGATTGTAACAGATACAAAATGTTAGTTCAAGTGAGTGAAGCACTATCATTTTTCCTTTCATTTATGTATAAGAAGAGTATTTTATGGTTTTTCACTATGTGGAAACTGTCTCTAGAGAAAATCTCTAATAATCTTAGAAGCATAGATCATTATTTTGGTGGCTGGTTTGGGCTGACTTGAGAAAGGTGCATTAATTGAGAGTAGACCATTTCCAAATTGAATACTTGAAAATTTCCCCTTAACTATGACAACTCAAAATATAAAAGAACAGAAGGCATTTCCAAATTTCAAGTAATTTTACTTCTGAACAATTCTATTCCCACCTTGAGGAATAAATATAAATGTTTCAGAAGGAATTATTCATCTTTAATGGATCATTGGTTTCTTCATTTTTGTGGTTGGATTATACAGCAAGGTTTTTTTATAAATGTAAAATTCTGATAAAGCAGTTTTTATCACCTTGACAACTACTGTCATTTTCATTCAGATCCCTGTTCGAGTGTGGCTGTTTTGTACATTGTAGGGTGTGTAGTTATTTTCCTCCTTTCCAATTATTAGTGCAGTAGTAGCTGTCCCCCCTGGTCTCCCTAAATTGTGACAAGTAACATTGGTTTCAGACATTTTTCCAGGTGTCCTCTTGGGTGTAAATTTGCCCCGGGATGAGAACAACTGGGATACATCAGTCAGCTCCCATTCTATAATTTGCAACCCTAAGGGATAAAATATTGATCCTAATACAAGGATCTGTGGTGGTGCTCTGTGTAAGTGCTTGGCTGCCATTTGAGAGGTCATTGGTTTGAACTCACCAACCATGCTGCAAGAGATAGATTTGACAATCTGCTACCGTAAAGATTCACAGCCTTGGAAATCCTCTGAAGCAGGCCTAAACAGACTCTCTGAGACAACAGTGGCTGGCATTGATTTTTATTTAATAGAAAATGCATGTTTAATAATTGAAATTTGATATTGTAGTGCATTGTTCGATATGTTGAGGGTACTTTGGCTTGCAAAATAGAAATAAAGCCATCCTACCTGAATGACACTGCACTCCTGCAGCTCTTGCATATAATGTTCCCATCATGCCGAGGGTTTAATTAGAGACTATCTCAATGAACTTATTCTTACATCAGATATTCTCTATGGAGAAGCATTAATGGAGTTACAGTTCAGAAGATAAAATACAATGGGCCAAATATTGAGATCTCCTTGAACCATTTTAGATCTCTTTACACTACCAAGCACATGTAGATAAATCAGATTGCTTGCTTTTCTTTAAGGTCAATGTTTATGAATTATTTATCTTTGTTTCTTATTTCAGCTCAATGGCTGGTACAAAATGAATGAATGCTTTAAACTATATGAATAGAGGAATCTACTTGTTCATTTTGTATAAAAGGGGTTGGCATACATTGTTGGCATTTTCTTTTGTAGTCTCTCCTTTCCTCACCCCTATACATTAATTCCTGAGAATTTCTAACTGACCTGAATTCCCCATAGTTACTTTGTTCTATGTCTTCACTGACTCAAGATAGGACTAAATGCTTTGCATTGTCTTCTATAAATGTCAGAGGTCCTCAGTGGCAGGCTATGGGATATTAACATGGAACATTGAGGGATACCAAAAATAATAAATAAATAAATAAAGCTCAGCCCAGTACCCATCAGCACAGTAATCAATTATGCATTCTTCAGTTTTTAAGCAAACCATTATCTTCATCATCTTCATTCACACATTAAAATTCTTTTAAAAGTACTTCTATTGTAGGCAATTTAAATCTATTTTAACATACTAATGAGTTTCCTATAAAATTTATTAATTTCTAGAACTATCATCTCTTTTTATTCTTTCAAAGTTTGGGTTGACAATCCTCCAGTGGAAATAGAGAAGTCCTTAAAAGCAGCAACATGAGTTCAGAAACACCAAAGTCAAAAGGCATTAGAATTGAGAGAGCTAGGGATTAACTATCATCCAGTCCTTATGAATGACCTGGATTTGGACAAACTGAATAGAGAATTTCAACAGACAGCTCAAGAAGACAAAGCCAAACGTTACAATGAAAGTGCAAGACCTACAATTAGAAATCCCAAAAGGAAAAACATTCTCAGCTTATGTGAAACTAGAAGAACGCAAGAAAGATTTAGGCCTCAAATTGCAATATTGAATGATTTTATAGATTTTATTGAATGATGCTGGAAGCATCATGAGAATATGGAAAACAGAATCAGTGTACTGAAAAGAAATAGTCAATAGTCCACCGTTTCAGTAGGTAGCATGCAAGGATGAATAAAAGGTGCTGAAGGAAAAAGTTGAGACTGCACTGAATTCATTAGCTTTAAAAATAAAGGTTCTAGGAATTGCAGGAATAACCATTGAAATGTCTCAGAAAGCTGAATAAGAACTGGAGGCACTTACTTTTGTACACTAGGAAATTTGCAAGACAGTTGTATTTGTGCCTCTTCCAAAGAACAGTAATCCAACAGAATGCTCAAACTGTAAAACAATATCATTGATATCATACACAAGTAAGGTTTTGGCTGAAGCTCATCCAACAATGGTTGCAGTCATACCTTGACAGGAAACTGCCAGAAGTTCAAGCCAGGCTCAGAAAAGAACTTGGAACAAAGAATACCATTGCTGATACCAGATGGATATCAGATGGATTTTGGCTCAAAGTAGAGACTACTAGAAAGACATTTGCTTGTGTTTCATTGACTATGCTAAGGCATTTGATTATTTGGATCATAAAAAAAATGGGAACGACGTTGGGAAAAATGGGAATTCCAGAAAAGTGCATTGTGCACGTGAGGGTCTTGTATACATAGATCAGGATGCAGTTGTGAGAACAGAACAAGGGAATACTGTATGGTTTAAAATCAGGAAAGGTGTTTCTCAGAGTTGCATCCTCTCACCGTACGTATTCAATCTATGTTCTGAGCAAATCAACAGAGAAACTGGATTATATGAGGAAGTGTATGGTGTCAGGACTGGAGGAAAGCTTATAAATAACCTTTGATATGAAGATAGCACCAACTTGCTAGCTGAGAGTCAGAAGGACTTGACATACTTGCTGGTGAGAGTCTAGTATTATAGTTTTCATCATGGATTGCATCTCAGTGTAAGGAAGACCAGCATCCTCTGACCTGGACCAATTTGGAGCATCTAGATAAATGGAGGAAAAGTTGACATTGCCAAAGACTGCATCTTACTTAGATTCATAATCCATGCTCATGGAAGCAGCAGTCAAGAAACCAAAAGACCTATTGCATTAGGTACATCCGCTGCACAAGACCTCCTTAGACTATTGAAGAGCAAGCATGTTACTGTGAGGACTATTGTGTGCTTGACCGAAACTGTGGTAGTCTCCATTGCATCATAGGCATGTCAGTGTTCAACATTGAATAAGAAAGACCTTAGAAGAATCAATACAGTTGAATTGTGGTGCTGGAGAAGACCATTGGTGGTCTATTGAAGACTATTCCATGGACTGTTAAAAGGACAAACCGAGCTGCATTGGAAGAAGTAAGACCAAAGACCTTAATCGTCGGGATGGCCAGACTTTATCTTGAATATCTTGGGCATATTGTCAAGCGAGACCAGTTCCTGGAGCAGGACATCTTGTTTAGTAAAATGGAGGGCGGAGGAAAAGAGGAAGGTTTTGGAGGAGATGGCGTGAC
The DNA here is from genome assembly GCA_004026705.1 of Nesogale talazaci. Taxonomy (NCBI): domain Eukaryota; kingdom Metazoa; phylum Chordata; class Mammalia; order Afrosoricida; family Tenrecidae; genus Nesogale; species Nesogale talazaci. The sequence goes on from PVJH01006856.1 coordinate 28,046, forward strand.
ACAGTGGCTGCATCAATGGGCTCAGGCAATTGTGAAAATGGGGCAGGACCCAGCAGTGTTTTGTCCTGCTGTGTGTGGGGTCACTATGGGTCAGAGCTGACCTGAGGGCACATAGCAAGATCGACTGAACTTTAATTTGATCAATTAATTGGAGAAAAAGAAATGCTATTTAGAATGGTGTTTGGCTGAATTAGTATTTGTAAACCAGTCATAGTTTGGCTTATATGATTGGTGAAGATCATGAAGGTGATGCTGATGGTGGTAAACTGGCATGACTAGAGCACGTACATCTGTGGCATTTTTAATGGATTAGATTAGTTATAAGTAGGGACACACTTATCATCTTAATGTGGATTAATTTGGGCAGTCGACTGCCAAATAAACCCTGCTAAGCAGTTAACTGCCCCTTTGAAAGATGGGGGCATTTATATTTGAATAGAGACATTCATTAATATCAGTTGCAAGCTCAAGAATCTGAGTGACATTATAGACTAAAATGTCACTACCCTGTTGAGTCACTAAGTTTTTCCTGTTGCTTTTGGCTCCATGCTCATTTTCTTCTTAGCATTTCTTATTAGAGTGGTTTACTTATTAGCATTTGTCACATACATGTGAAAATAACATTTATGAAGATGAAAACAGTAACACTTTATTATAGCTAATGATTATATTGCTAAGTTGGGTGGTTATTCTGTTCCACATCGTGTTGACTAGTCACTTATGCTGCTAACATTGGTTTAGAACTAGACTGAGGCTAGAATATCCTAAACGGATCTTTCACATTTCTGGAGCTTCACTGGGATAACTGGATTGACTTTGAGATCTTTAAGGCCCTTGATTATATTCAGTAGTTGGGTCGTAGCTGCTTAACGTGATGCTGAGGATACAAAAATAGAAGTTGCCTAGGATCTTAAGTCACATGTTATCCCTTCTGCTATGTTGTATTGATCAAACTAAGTCAAGGACAAGCCTAAACCAAGGAAACTATTGATGGCAAAAGGGTCATGCTTGATTAGAAATTGGAAAATTAATTGTTGGTCAAGTTTATAAACCAAGTCCCATAGTCAGAGAAACCATTCTCTTTCACCTCAATTTCCATCTTTTCCTTCTCCTGAGTACCTTTCCTTATTGCTGATGTTATGATTAGTGGATCCATTAGTTTCTGAAAGGGACATTGGCATGATTTTCCTTAATAAAGTGTGGTTAGCAGAAAGAACATGGTTAAATGAATGTCATTCACTTATCCCTAGCTACAGAACGTCTCAACAAGGTATTTCAATTTCTCTTAGTCTTCTCATGTATTAACAAAAAAGAAGTACAAAGTCTAACTGATAAGGTTTATATGAGGTTTATATTCATATAGCTTATGAAAAGGGGGGTCCGAAATTTGACAGTACTCAATAAATATTACTCCTTCTGTTTCTACAGATCCCCAAGCACGTCTCCTATTCTACCCTTTATGCAAAAGCCAAATCCAAACTCAGCAGTGCCATTGAGTTCAATCTGACTTGTGGTGACCCTATAGGACAAGGTAGAACTGCTCTTGTATGTTTCCTGAGTGTAACTCTTTGCAGGAGTAAAAAGCTTTGTCTTTCTTCCCTAGAGTGAATGGTGGTTTCAAACATCTGACCTTGTGGTTATCTTCCCGGACTCATAATTATCTGGAAAATATTTTTGAAAGAGTCGAAACACTACTTGAAATAATCAAGCATATTTTACCTAAGCCTACTAATAGTGTCCAAAAAATAGTTTAGCTTTTATTTTAAGCATTTTGACAATTTCTATTCCCTATGTGATTACCCTAATTCTTGCTTTATATTTTTCTCTTACTTGGTAATTTGCTTCCATTCCCCACTACTTGATTCACGTGAAATTCATATTTGCAGAAACATTATCTAATGTTTCTCATGCTCAATAATTGTAAATTTGTGTTTAATCTACTGGATGGTCCACAAATTATTTTTATGCATCTTAGGTGATTTGGAGATCTTTTAGACCATGTGCCACTACAACTTGTTATTGGTAGCCCTCTTTGAATGAGTCCAAGTCTGATGTACAATAGAACCAGAAGTTCTAGATTCTGTGTGCCCCATGATACTTATGAATCAGACCACACATACTATTAGGGCATTCCATTTGCAGGTATTCCAAAGTGGATTGCCAGGTATTTCTTTCTAGTCAGTCTTAATCTGGACGCTCTGGTACAATCAGTATCAGTATCATAGCAAAATGTAAGCCTCGCTTAATAGATGGAGAGTAGCCTCCCCAATAGAAGGTAAGAATTCTACCACTGATCCATCACTGATTTACATCCCTCCACGCACTCCAGATTTTACACATTGTAAATATGAGTAAACCATGGGCAACTTCTCTATAATGAAACGTCAAATGATTTCCAAGTATAACCAAAGAGAAATTCGAAACTTGCTTTTAGGGATGACATCACCCAGAAAAGTTTCCAGAAATTGTATTACCCAGGGTCTTGATCAATTCTGTGAAAAATATATAAATAGAGACTAATGGCAAGGATTAGGGGCAATTGAGAGATTGTGATCTGTGAAAGGTCAAATTGAAGCTAATGCATATCTTGCTTGATTCATGCATTATTTTGTGTGACAAGAATTTCTAAAAAGAGATAACTCTAGCCAATATATGAGTAAGCATTAAAATAAGACAAATTGTAAATAGGATGATTTTGTTTCTACCATGTTACAATATCAACTTTAGGTCGAACATTCAGGGATTTCTTATGTAAATGTGTTGATAGACCAATTTCTTTATTCTTATCCTCATTAAATATTGTGAGTGCCATGTCCTAAGAAAATCAATAACTAGGGGACAGTTCTTACAATCTTTGAGAGTTTTTAGAGTTAGTCACCATTTATTTGGGCTTGCTTCCTCCAAAATCTTTCTTCAGTGCATATGTTTTTCTGTGCCAAATGTTAAAGTCAGATCACTTCCATTTTTAGATTACCACATTTTTTCCAATAAGAGATAATGATTTTTTTCAACATGTAGCATAAGGCTCCCAGTAAACTGAACCAAAAGATTATCCCTCAAATTCATCTTACCTCCCACTGCATCTTTCTCACATTGTATACACCAACCATTCTATATATGAAGGGGTATCCTTCCCCTCACACAAAATAAAACCTGGACCTGTGCTGGGAAAGGGGGGGGGGCTCTTATAGTATGCATTTCCCCCACTAGTTGAGGATTTAGAAACATGCTCTGAGTTAGTGTACCCAGTGGCATCTTCTGGGACGGTTCTCACTGGTCATAGTGCATTTTTCATAAAAACCATTTACTTGAACCTCGTTTCACATGATAGCCGATTTAAGAGAACAGTAGGCAGATGTGAAATTTTTTTCCTGCTCAGGTAAAATGCTATAGAAATGGTTGTAGTGTTGAATACACCTTATAAGGACAGCGCTGTGGGGAAAACTCACGTGTATGAGTGTTTTTCTCATTTCAAAAAAAGGTGAGATGACTATTGATGGCAAACCTCGTTCTGGACATCCATCAGCTTCCTGAACTGATGAAAATATCAACTTGTAGTGCATTTAGAGTTCAGTGGCACCAGGTAAAACTGTTGATCAAGTTTTCTAAAAGTAGTGTGGGACAAAAAAATGGTCTGATTTATAGCAGACTGGGGATTGGCTTTTCCTGCATGACAATGGACCTGCTCATGCAGCCATCTCACTGCACCACTTTTTGGCAAAAAACACCCAGCATGTCTCTCTTATACCACACACCTTACTCACCTGATGTTACTCAATGTGACATATTTTTGTTTCCATGAGTGCAGAGGGCATGAAAGGACAGCAATTTCAGGGCATAGTAAAGGTGACGAAAAAAATGAAGGAGGTGCTGTCAGGCATCCAAATAGATGAGTCTGAAACATGTTTCCAAGAATATAACTGGAGATTCGACAAATTCATTAAGTATGATAAAGAGTACTTTGACGTACTCTTCAAAGTGATCAGGTTGCTTTGTAAAAAAAAAATTTTAATACAAAACTTTGAAAAAATTTGGGTTTTTTTGTGGGGAATACCCAATTTTGTGTGTGAGTTTGTAATTTTGCCCCAAGTCATCAATATTTGGTGGATTTAAATCAAGGCTCAATTTCTCCATTGAATTTTTTGTTATGCTTTCTATATAATCTATTTATTTACATTTTGCCTGCTGTTCTATTTAGCATTTTTGGTGCATTAGCCTACCCTCAATTATACCCATGTTTCCAACTGTATTCATTCATCCTGGAGTAAAAAATTACTTAGATTACCTTAGTGCTTCATTGCTCTCCTTGTTAATAAAGAGTCTCAGCAAAACTTAATATATTACTAACACCACTCATGAAACTGTTGTGAGACACATGTTTATTTTTAACTTCTAGGTTGTGTTAAAGTTAAGCTACTCATAATTTTAGCAGCATCATTTTAGTTCTAAAGCTAGTGTGGTACTGAAATGTTAATGATATCATGTTTTGAAAATACTATTCATAAATTAGGATCTCTGATAGCATAGTAGGTACACATTGGACTGCTCACCACAAGGGCAGAAGTTTGAAACTACCAACCATTCTAAGAGAGAAAGATGAGATTTTTATGTCTCCATAAAGACTTCAAGTCTCAGAAACTTACGAGGACAATTCTGTCCGACCCTACAGAGTCACTGTGAACCAACCTTAACTCCGTTTAAATAGTTTTGGTTTTATTAATAGATTAAACTAGTTTAAAAGAGTTACAAACAAACAAAATTTTAAAAGAAAAAAAAACTTTTGTTCTTCACAGATACCATGACTTGTGTTTTTTTGTTAGTTCCTTTCCTTTTTTTTTCATCTAGTATCATCTAGTACAAATTTAGAAGAGTTATCCAAATAGACACCACTTCTTAGATATATTTTACCATGTTTTTACAAGGACAAAACCCTTGTTCTTTCCTTGCTAAGTTTATGGAGGACATTGATGTGCACATTTCTTGAATGCCATGTTTGTTTTTGAGTTCCATCAAATGTTTTCACTCTTCTTCCTTGAAATGTCATATTCTGTACTGAAGCATTTGCCAAAATCGCTGGGAAAATGCAAACTTGCCAACTGATGATATCAAATGAAATATAGCTTCACTCAATACAGTCTGCTGCTTGCCAAGTGGCATAAAGAAGCTTTAAAACAAATCACAATACATCTTTTGCTTTATTCCCTGGGAATATTGGGAGATTTTTCTTGAGCTTTCCATAAAGTTTTTGATGCTCTGATGTTGGTTTAAAAAAATAGTGGTATATAAGAATGTTGACTTTTAGAAAAATTTCCTGAAATAGGTCTTCTATTGTTATGTTCCCAAGCTTACTTCAAATATAATAAGAATGCCCAGACCCTGAATTGGTTCACTTGTAAAGCTCCATACCCACAAGAACCACCTATGAATATTTGCTTAGAAAGAACAATCATTAGTACTTAAAATCTTCGTAGCAAGTATTTTGGCATATTATTTGCTTTGTTTGATTGTTTTATTTGTTTGAGATCTCTAATACATGATCGCAGAATATATTTCCTTGTTTGGGTCTGTGCCAGTTCTCTTACAGTCTATAGCTAGGAACACTGTTGTTAACTTCCAAATCCCAAAATGGAAATGGATATGGCTATATGAAATAGAGGTCAGAAGATGTCTATAGAAAACATTGAAATTCAAAGGTAAGAGGCAAAATATTTCACCTAGGAATAGGAATAGTTCTGAACTTCAGGTGTATTCATTTCTAGTTGAAATCCAAATGCTAGAGCCTTTTGAAATGATAAGAAAGTTGCCTTTTATGTATGTAATGTCTAGTAAATCCCCAACCAAAGTAGTGGAGTTTGAAGTAAGAGGAGCCATAGATACAGTACTAGATAAGTCAGCGGGACTTCAGCCCTTAGCAGAACCTTATCTGATACCTGAAAGTAACTATAAGACTATGATGACCAGTCATGGTGTTTTCAGATAATGTTATGGGATATTTTCTGCAGGCAACCCTCACATTGATTAAAAGAAGTAGAGTAAGTAGTAGAAATATATGGTCCACTGGCAGTTTTATGTGTCAGACTTTTGGTATAGGCAGCATCTGAATATCTACCACATTAAATCATGAAGCATTTTCCTGTATACTTATAAATAGCACTCTCCCACTGAAATTATTGGTACTAAGGTACCCATTTATCATAATGTAGCACTTTATGTATTATTCTGATGCTGGAAGCTAGGTCACTGGTATTTTCAAGTTTCTGCAGAGTCATCCAAAGTGTACAGGTTTCAGCAGATTTTTCAGGCTAAGGACAGACTGTGAAAAAGGAATAGACTGTCCACTTCAGAGGAATTAGTCACTTAAAACTTTGTGGAGAACATTGACACACGGTTAGATACTGAAAACCTCACGAATGGCAGCAGAACATTGTCAACAATAGTGCTAGAAGATGGACCCCTTCGGTAAAAAGGCTCTCAAAATAGTAACTGATCAAGAGCAGCCTTCTCAAATAGAGTTAGCTGTCATTATGTGGATGGAGTCAAGCTTTCAGAAGTAAAAGATTGGGGACTATTATTTACCTATGGAGCATGAATCAAAATGAAAAGAAACGGGCCTGAGCCCCGGTGGTGTAGTGGTTGTGCATGGGACTGTGGCCCACTGGGATGAAGATTCAATTCCAGCAGCGCCTCCAGCAGGAGCAAAGGCTGGGCCTCAAACCAAAAAAAAAAAAAATGAAAAGAAACAATTGCATGTATCTATTAATATTTGGAACTCGTACTATGTGGAGTATGAATCTAGGAAAACTTTAAGTCTTCAAAAATAACACAGAATGTACAAAGATTGATATCTTTTGCATTAATGAGCAAATGGACTGGTATTGGCCATGTTGAATCAGAAAATCTTATGGTCTACTATGCCAGAAATGACTGACTGAATAGTATTGTATTGATCATTAAAAAAGGACATTTCAAGATCTATTTTGAAGTACAATGCTGTCTGTGACAGGATCATATCTATCCATATATAAGTAGATTCAGTCAATAAAAATATTATTGATTTATGTCCAAACCACTAAAATTAGTGATGGAGAAATTGAGGACATCTTTAGTGTAAAGCATATATAACAGGAAATCAAGATGCCTTGATATTTATTTGTGATTAGAATGTGAAAGTTGGAAACAAAAGAAAAGAACAGTAGTTGGAAAATATGTCCTCTGTGATAGAAACAAAACCAGAGCTAGCATGGTAGAATTTTGATAGACCAGTGACTTCTTTATCACATATACTTATTTCCCACTTAAAAGATGAATTGATACAAGGACTTCTCCTGATGAAGGCACATAAATCAAATTGACTACATCTGTAGGAAGAGATGATGGAGCTACTCAATATTGGCAGTTAAAACCACGAGCTGACTGTGGAGCAGACTATCAATTGCCCAGATACAAGTTAAGCTTAAAGCTGAAGAAAAGTAAAACTAACCCACCAGAGCTAAAATATGGCATTAAGTGTATTGCACTATAATTTTGAGAATAACTCAAGAATTGATTGAACACAATGAACCCTAATGACAGAAGACTAAATGAGCAGGGAGATGACATCGAGAAAGCAAAAGGGATTAGGGGATGGTACAACCACTACCAGGGTCCTCCCACTGGAAGCCTCTCATTTCTTAGTGACTGCTGCATGGATTCTGCTATGAATTATAACTCAGTGTAAGGAAAGGAAAAACCTCAGACCTGGACCGATAAATAGCATCACAAAAAACAGTAAATATTGATGATGTTAACAATTTTTCTTGGATGTACATCCAGTGTTCATGGAAGTAGCAGTAAAGAAATCAAATGACATATTGAGTTAGTCAAATCTGCACAAAACCACTGAAAAGTATTAATGAGCAAAGATGTCGCTTTGGTTACAAAGATGCATCTACTTCAAGCCATGTTATGTTCAGTCATTTCATAGAGAGTCACTGTGAGTCAGCATGAAGTCGATGGCAGTGAGTTGTTGTTTATGTGAGTGTGAGAGTTGGGAGCTAGTCAATTACCAAGGAAGACTGCACAAGAATCAAAACATTGGAACTATGCTGTTAGAGAATAATATCAAAATTTACTCCCATCCCCCTTCAAATTTACTGCCATCAAGTCAATGACAACTTACATTGACCCTATAGGACAGAGGTTGGCAAACTTTTGACACCAAAGAGGCAATCTTGCCCCTCCAAACAACTTTAAATCCACTCAAGAACCTTAAATATGCTTTTTTCTAAACAAATGAAAGCACTGCAATCTGAAATGATACCCCTCGCATGTTTTCAATATTGCTTCAGAGCTGCCCGTTCACACTGAAAGAGACGCAGTTTGCCGACCCGTGCTACAGGAGAAGGTAGAACTGCTTCTGTGGATTTACTAGACTGTTTCTCTTTACAAGATTATAAAGGCCTACTCTTTTTCCCTGGGAGTTTCTGGTGGTTTTGAACCGCCGACCTTGCAGATCATAGCCTAATGCATCACCATGACAGCAATAACAAATGAATCTATCTCAGAAAAAGTAAGCTCAAAATGCTCCTTAGAAGCAAGGATGGTGACACTCTGTCTCTTGTCCTTTAAATATATTGTCAGAAGGCTCCAGTCCATGGAAAAGGACATCATGCTTGGTTTAGTGGAAGGGTAGTGAAAAGGAAGAAGTACTTCAAGGAGATGGATTCACACAGTGGCTGGACAGTGGGTCCGAATGTAACAATGAAGAGGACGTCACAAAACAGGGCACTGCTGTGCTCTGTTGCACACAGGGTGACTATAAGTTGGAACTGACCAGATAGCACCAACAATAATATAGAACAAAACCGAAAATCTACTAACTGAAATTAAATTATGATAAGAACTGTGTTAATCTGGGCAGGCTCCAGGAACCAATTCATAAACATGCATATATTAATAAAAAAAGACAAACGTCTATATAAGAGGAGATGAACATTGAGAAAACATCCCAGCCCGGGCTGGATCAAGTCCACGAGTCTGATGTTAACCCATATGTTCGACAGCAGTTCGCAAAGTCCTCTTCAGACTCATGAAACACATGTAATGATGCCGATTGCAGGAAGCTTGGAGGTAGAAAGTCCTTGGATCCAGTAGTGGTGTAAGCGTCTCATGCCTGTCAGGGGTCTCCATAAGGCTGCTCCAGCACCCAAGGCTCCAACAGCACAGATCCATGTGGCTTCTCCTCAGCGGTGTCTCACTGGAAATCAGCCTGTCAGTCGAGCGAGTCAGTCAAAGAAGTGAGCAGAGAGATAGTGTCTCCTGCTTCAAAAAAGAATGACCACATTTCCCAGTATTCTCAGGAGAAGGCCATGACCACAGAAAGGTTTCATTGGCTGTCTCCAGATTGACAGTCTAGACTTCATGCCTACACTTTTAAATTCTTACATTGACATCAGATTTGGTGACTGCCACAAGGACTATGAATTTTAACATCTTTTAGCTTTCTATATTTTTAAAGTTAATTATTAAAACGCAAAAATTCTATTAAGATTATTTTAATAAACTAAGGTTGACATTTAAATCATAATTAAGTTTTGCTGGAAGGTTTGAAACATAAAAGGGATAGAATCTAACTCTCCCTCAAATAATAAAATTGTCTGCATATTTAATTATCAATTTGGGACTTGAATTAGAAATGGCTTGTTTTTAAATATAGTTTTTAAAGAACCTAGAGGAAAGGATTCTTTTTTAAAAATCATTCTATTGAGGGCTCATCCAACTCTTATCACAATCCATACAACTATTCATTGTATGTCAAGCTCGTATGTACATTTGTTGTCCTCATCATTCTCAAAACATTTGCTTTCCACTTAATTCCTCGGATTCAGCTCCTCATTTTCTCCACTCCCTCATTAAACCTTGATAATTTATAAATTATTATTATTTTGTCATATTTTACACTGCTGATATTTCCCTTTCCCCACTTCCCTGCTGTCCATATCCCATGGAGGAGGTTATATATAGATCCTTATAATCAATGTTCCCTTTCTATCCTGCCTTCCCTCCATCTCCCCGGTATCGCCACTCACCACTGGTCCTGAAGTGACCATCCGTCCTGAATTCCCCATGTTTCCAGTTCCAATCTATACCAGTGTACATCCTCTGGTCTAGCTCAATTTATAAGGTAAAATTGGGATCATAGTAGTGGTGGGGAGGAAGCACTTCAGAACTGGAGTAAAGTTGCATGTTTCATCATGACAACACTATACCTTCTCTGTTAGTCTTTTGTAAGGGGATGTTGTGTTACCTACAGATGGATTTTAAGTCCACAATCTGTATTCCTCCTCACTTACAATTATATAATTTTTAGTTCTTTGATGCCTCATACTCAATCCCTTCAACACCTCATGGTCACACAGGCTGGTGTATTTCTTCCATGAGGGCTTTGCTGCTTCTGAGTTAGATGGCCACTTGTTTACCTTCAAGTCTTTACGACCATAGATGTTATATCTTTTGGTAGCTGGGAACCATCAGCTTTCTTCACCACTCTTGCTCATGCCCTCACATGAAAGCATGACTCTAAACCTTGAAACTCAAAAGTCAGATCCCATTTGGTGTTCATACAAAAGCAGCTCAGCTAATCTTTTTGTCTGTGTTATGAATATACTTGTCACACAACCTTTGCCAATACAACTTTTTATAAGTGTACTACTTATTGATTGACATTTATAATGATTGTGCAATCCTACCCTTAATCAATGCAATTGGGGGGGCATGATCAATGCAATTTTACATCATTGTTAACTTCGCTTTCACACTCATTCACACCCCTAGTAATCACCAATAAATTCTATACATTGACCTTTTCTTGTCTTTTTATTTGAAAGAGGGTATACAGTACTTGTCCTTTTCTAATTGACTCATTTTTCTCAGCAGAGTGAGTATTCCAGCTCTAACCTACTGGAACTTGTATCAAGACTTCAATTTTCCTACTAGCTAAGGACTATTCCCCTGTGTTTATGTGCCACATTTTGCACATCCATTCATCTGCTGATGGACATTTGCATCTAGCTTTTAGCTATTATAAATAAAATTGCAGTGAGCATTGGAATACATGTCTCTTTTTGAATCTTGGCTGAGCAATCTTTGGGGTATATATCTAGCAATTGCTAGATCAAAGGAGAGTTCTGTGTTTTAAGGAGCTATCACTCTGTTTTCAACAGTGACTTTCTTACCAGTGTTCCTACCCACAATGGATCCCACCCACCATTGAGTTGATTATGGTTGATAGCAACCCTACAAAGGGTTTCTCAGACTTTGTTTGGCAGTCATGTGCTTATGTTAATTTCATGATTGAAATGAAGTGGTGGAGTCTAGTCTGTTGATCTGGAGATAGCCATTGAGTAGCCAGTGAGGCCTCTATGTGGGCATGGCTTTCTCCTGAGACTTCTGAAGATGAGAAGCTATCTCCCCAGTTGTTGGGAGTTAGTCTCAGAGACTATGAATCATGGGCAAGACAAGATGGCATCATCTGAGAAGCTGGAGGAGCAGCGGAGAGACCACATGGCTTTGCCTTGATGGAGCCAGACCTCTGAAGCTGGGGCAGCCACATGGAGACCTCTGCCAGCGATGAGTTGCTTCTGCTGTTGATGGGTCCTGAGCCCTGGAAGCGAGGAGCCATGTGGAGACCCCTGCCAGTGCCAGGATTCTACACCCACTGACCTGTGACTTTGACCGTGAGTAGGAAGGAGACTTTACAGATTGATTTCAAGCATATGGGTTAATATCGGACTTATGACTTTGAACTGGACTTGGCTCATTGTCCTGTTCCTCTTGTATATAAACCTTTTCCTTATATTTATATGCATATCTATGAAATTTGTTCCTCTAGTCTACCTGAACTAACACAATTTGTAAATATTTACAGGAGCAGATAACTTCATATTTTTCCAAGCAACAACCTGTGGGTTTGAACCTCCTACCATGCAGTTTTCAGTCCAATGTTGTCTAACCAACAGTACTTCCAGACCCTCTCAAAATTTCCGTGCATCCTTACCAACATTTGTGATTGTCTGGGTTTTTTTTTTATGTTAGCTACCATAGTGGGAGTGAAATACTCTCATTTTTGTTTTAATTTGCATCATCTAATAATAAAAGAGGCTGTGAATCTTTTCCTGTGTTTGGTGGCTATTTGAATGTCCTCTTTGGTGAAGGATATTCAAGCTCTTTTCCTATTTCATGATCCCTTTGTACTTTTGGTGTCAAGTTTTTGGAGTTCAATACTTATTTTAGTCTAGTTCTATTTGGATATATGCTTTATGAAAATAGTCTGCAACTCAGGATCCTTTCTTGTCAGTTTTTTTAAAGGTCTTTGAGGAATAATATCTTTATAATTTTAAAAGAGCAAAAGATTATTAAAAAGACAGGAAAGGGGGCAGAGTCCCGGTTGCATAGTGGTTGAGTGCAGGACTATGGTCCACGGGCTTGGCAGTTCAAATCCAGCAGTGGCTCTCCAGGAGCAAGCCTGGGTAGCTCCCATGACCACCAGAGGGCCGTGATGCCCGCGCCCCCCCCCCCAACAAAAAGACAAGAAAGAAAAAAGATCAAAGTTGATATCAGAAAAGAGTTTGAAAATTCCCTTTAAAGTGGAGAGTGGCTAAGGAAAATGGAAGACAAAACAAAAAAGTCAAAGAACTGAACACACATTTTCAAAGGGCAGCTTGAAAAGCCAAAATCAAATATTATAATGAAATATGTGAAGACCTAAAGTTAGAAAACCAAAAAGAAAGACAAATGTCAGCATAACTGAGACTGAGAAAACTGGAGTTATATTCAAACCTTCAGTTGAAATAGTGAAAGATTCTATGAGCAAAATGTTGACTGATGCAAAAAGCACTAAAAGAAGATGGTAAGTTACATTGAGTCACTCTTTCAAAAAAGAACTCATCAACATTCCACTATAGCAGAAGATGGCATATGAACAAACCCAGTGGTGCTGAAGGAAGACATTAACCTAAAACAAGGTTCTAGGGGAAAATCAATAAAAATATTTCAATATGCGGAGGAAGTCCAGTAATCACTCACTTATCTAAGCCAAGAAATTTGGAAGACATTCTCTTGACCTACTAACAAGAAAACATCCATATTTATATCTACCTCAAATAAAGGTGACCCAACAGAATGCACAAACTATACAGTAACAACATATCGCATGTAAGTAAAATCTTGCAGAAGAACATCCCACAAGATGTTTAAGCAATGCATTAAAAAGGAACTGTTAGCAGGTCAGGCCAGATTCAGAAGAGGACGTGGAACAGGAATATCATTGCTGATGTCAAATGAACCTTGGTTCAATTCAGGGAAATCTGGAAAGATGTTCACTTGTATTTTAATGACTATACCAAGGCATTCAACTGTGTGGATCATAATAAATGATGGAGAGCTTTGAGAAGAATGAGAATTCCAAGTACTTAATTGTTCTCATGGGGAACTTGCATGTGGATCAAGAGGCAGCTGTGCCAATACAATGGTACAACATGGTACATGGTTTAAAATAAAGAAAGCTGTTTTTCAATGTTGTATTGTCTTCCCATCATTATTTAATCTGTATGCTGAGCACATGATCAGAGAATCTAGATTATATGAAGGAGAATTTGATATCAGAATGGGGGGAGGCTTATCAATGACCTGCACTTTACACAAACTAGTGACACAAACTAGTTGCTGATTGTGATGAGTACATGAAGTACTTGAAGATCAAAGATTTAAGCCTTCAGTGTGGATCAAGAGTCTATGTCAAGAAAACAAAAATCCTTACAACTAAACCAATGACTAGAATCATTCATGAAAAACTGGCCAAAGATTTAAGTTGTTAAGATGTTTGCCTTGTTTGGACCCACAATCAATGCTCATGGAAACGGTAGTCAGATAAATTGATACATTGCATTGGACAAATCTGCCACACAAGATATCTTTAAAATATTCAAAAGCAAATATATTACATTGAGGACTAAGGTACCCCTGTCCCAAGTCATGATATTTTCAATTGTCTCATGTACATGTGAAATTTGGGCATTGAATAAGGAAAATGAAAAGGAATCCGTGCATTTGAATGAGGGTGCTGGCAAAAAAATAACATTTCTGCAAACTGCCGAAGCCCAAACCAAATTTGTGTTGGAAGAAGTACAGCAAGAATTCTCATTTGATTCAAGGTGGGACAAATTTGTATTAGGTCCTTTGACCTTGTTTTCAGGAGAGACCATGCCCTGTAAAAGGACATAGTGCTTGGTAAAGTTAAGGATTAGCAAAAAAAAAAGAAGAAGAAGAAGTAAAATGAAGACAATTGGCAAGACAGATTGACACAGTGGTGGCATCCATAGGTCCCAGCATTAGAACAATTGTGAGGATGGCCAAGTACTATACAGTGTTTCAGTCTTTTTCATATAGGATTACTGTGAATTGGAGCCTAATTGGGAGCATCTAACAAGAACAATAGCAATTAAAAGATGAATGCCCAAATCTTGGCCCGGCTATTTGGATTTATAAATAAAGACATTTTCAATAATTTAAAGAATCACTCATCCTCCAAATCTGTACCATCGTGGTTGTTTTTTAATATCTGTTTTTAACAATACTATTAGCACAATTTTAAAAGTGTAGAAATGATCCAAGCTTGTTTTCTATTTCCTTTTGATCCACTGTTAGCTGTTGGATGCATATATTTTAGGTTTTAAAATTAAGGTAGCTTTAATTTTCACGTTAAGCATAGTAGGTTTTTATAAGAGTCAAAGTAGCTGGTAGATTTAATCTGTATGCTGAGCACATGATCAGAGAATCTAGATTATATGAAGGAGAATTTGATATCACAATGGGGGGAGGCTTTTACCTAGATGAATAACCACCAAACTTGAGGCATTTTACTATATTTAATTTATTTTACTCTGCAATATTTCCAAGCCTTTACACAAGTAGAAAGAAGATTATAATGAAACCCTGTGTACCTATTACCAATATAACAATGATCACCATTTAATAATAGATGCATATAATTATATTCTCACAAATATCAATGTGAGTAATTCCTGAGTGGTTTTGTAATTAGATATATTTTAAACTACACAAAGGAATTTGTTTACTGTGGCTACTTAAATTATCAGTAATCTTCATATATAACATTGAAATATAATTGTTAATGCCTCTTTTGAATCCATGAATTTTTAATTATAGTTTATCATAATCCCTTACTTTATTTCCTGCTCCTTTGCTATTTGGACTTTTCAAACCATTACAAAATTGTCTTAGGTATTTCTGTTTCTCATTCTCAAGAGAGACCTGCCTGCTCTTATAATAATCCTCTTACATTATCCGATTTATTTTAACTGAATAAGAGGTTTCTCATCAAAAGAGAGCTGAAGCCTTCATATTATATCCTAAAACAACTCCCCTTCTCTTTTCTTTTTTTTCTAAATCACATTCTTCTTTGAAGTGTCCTCCCAAACTTTTGATTGGTACATTTTTCTGCATTAATAGAATGTGTAATCTAAATAATCACAATAGAAAAGTTTGTAAAGGCTGTATAAAACACATGTGATTCTGTAAATTCTAGAATAACGTTATACATACAGGAGTATTTTAATGATTTTTGCCTAGAATTTTTAATTTAAAAGGATAGAGATGAAAAAACATATAAAAGACTTGAAAACAGACACTACATATACATGAAAACTATCCCTATAATATTGTAAGCATAAGATCTCCTGAAACTATCTATAAATACTATTTTATACAAAATACATAATGGAAAATAGTTCCCTTAGTTTGTTCATAAACTCGTTAAAAAGCAAAAATATTAATCCATGACTTATAAACTTGGTTCTCTCTAAAATACTCGGGGTAGATGACAAAAATCATATGTAACAAATTTATACATATAATAAATAAAATGGTCTATACTAACAATATACATATTTTCATGATTAATGTATATACTTCATAGTAATTTAATTTTTTTTGCTGACAGAAGACAGTACAGTATTTTTCCAACAGATATTTGTATAATAGTTGGAAGTAACAAGCTTTGGAAAGAGTATTTTTTCCAAACTTACTCAATGTCTTGGAATGAGACTTTATCTTTGAACATAAGTACGTGGACCTGGATAAGATAACTTATAAGATAACTATAAGATAACTTAGATTCTTGGATGTTGAAAACAATCTATAGGTCTTAATATACTATACAAAAATCAGTTAATATAGTTCTGCATCAGCAGTTCTCAACCTGTAACTCAAGACTTTTTGTGGGTTCAATGACTATTTCACAGGTATCGCCTACTTTACATGCCTAAAAACGCATATTTCCGATGGTCTTAGGAACCCAGATACTGCTCCTCTATCCTTCTCCAGGTTGATCTGCCCACATGCAGATATGCCCATATGCATGTATCTGGCATGAAGACTGTTACCCATGCTACACCACGCTTCAAGACAAAATATCATATATTTGTAATTTGAAATAAATAGTTCACAATATATCATTACATATTATTTTGTGATTTATCACTACGTGTGTCAGTCCAGGTATACTAGAGAAACAAATACATAAACACTCATATGTGGATGAGAAAGAGTTTTTATATGCAAAAGCAACTGTAGACTAAGAAAGCATCTCAACCCATTCCACTCCACAGTCACAAGTCCGATATTGACCCGTATGTCTGATGCCAATCCATAAGTCCTCTTTAGACTTGTGAAGCACATGCAGTGACGCCCAGACAATCACAGGCCAGTAGGTGCAGAGTCTTGTGTACCCAGTGGCGTTCTAAGCATCTCAACACAGGCAGAGGCTTCACTGTGGTTTGACAAGCGTTTCAGCATTAGCTGTGGCTTTACTGGCTTCAGAGGTCTGGTTCCATCAGGGTAAATCCATGTGGTTTCTCCTCCAGGATGTCTCAAGGGGAGTGAGCCTTGTGTTTTGTCGGTAGAGCATCTCCAAGGGACTGAGTAAGATCTCTCACTTCCAAGGGAAAAATGCCACCAGATTTCTCAGAATTATGAGGAGAAGGCCATGCCCACACAGAAGTCTCAGTGGCTTTCTCCAGATCGATAGGCCCGACTCCTCCCTCCACTCTTAATCCTCAAATTGACACCAGATTAGATGACTGCCACACTATGCTTTAATTTAGTTCAATTTGTATAGATAAAAATGCATCCAGTATTTACATGATGATTCATAACAGTGACAAAGTTATAGTTATGAAGTAGCAACGGA
This sequence comes from Nesogale talazaci, assembly GCA_004026705.1. Classification (NCBI taxonomy): domain Eukaryota; kingdom Metazoa; phylum Chordata; class Mammalia; order Afrosoricida; family Tenrecidae; genus Nesogale; species Nesogale talazaci. Next base: position 45,291 of record PVJH01006856.1, read on the forward strand.
AATAATTTTATGGATGGTGGTCACCACCACATGAGGAACTATGTGAAAGAAACTATGGCATGAGGAAGGTTGAGAACCACTGGTCTACATTTTCTATGTGGGGGGTCAACAAAACAGGAAGATGCTCAACAAAAACAACGTGGCTGCACCTCATAACAACCTAACTAAACAGAAAGTGCAAAGACTTTTTTAACGTTTTATTTTGAAATAACTGTACTTAGATACTGTACACTCATAGGGAAATGGATAGTATTAAGAGATCCTAATGAATTTCAGTGTTCTCAATCATCCAATGATAACATCTTATATTGTTGTCATTTTATATAAGAACTTGGACATCACCATTGGTATCATGTCAGCATAGACTGATGCCATTTTTTATATATGTAGGTTTAAGTAGCCTCCACCCATAATCAAGGTCATAATTATTCCAATACCATAAACACTTCCCTGTGGTCACGTTTAGAAACTTATAAGCCATCTCCTACCATGCCAGACCCCTGGCAACCACTCTCGGTCTGCCATCTCTTGTATTTGGAGAATTTCTTAGACATGGAGACATCTGGTAGCTAACATTATGAGACCAGTTTTGTTTACTCACATATTACCCTGGAGCTCTATCCAAGTGGGTGTAATATGCTCCTTTTCATTCCTGGATAGTGTTTTGTGGTTATACTAAAAAATAATTAACTATTTTCTTATTGAAAGACACTTTTATTTTCTTCAGCTTTTGACTACTTCAAAAGAAACTACAATGAACAAACATACACGTTTTCCTTCCTCTGGCTAAATTTCATGTCTATTTGTAGATTAATTTTAAGAAACATCTGAGCTATTTTTAGTGTGATTATTGCCCTTTTACATTCCATAATATTTAATGTTCACAGTTTATATCCTTTCAAGCATTTGGTCTAAAGTGTTGAAAAGTTTGGATGTTACTCTGAGGACTAAGGTGTACCTGACCCAAGCCATAATATTTATACTTATCTCATACGCATGTAAAAGTTGGGCATTGAATAAAGAAGACCAAAGAATAATTGATGTTTTTGAACTGTGGTCCTTGGGAAGGATGGAGGAACAAAGAAATCTACCTTGGAAGAAGCACAGCCACTGTACTCCTTAGATGGAAGTATGATGAGCATGTGTCTTACTGCCTTGGCTCTGCTGTCAGGAAAGACCAGTCCCTTGAGCAGGCTACCATGCTTGGTAAAGGAGAAGGGCAGTCGAAAGAGGAAGTCCCTCAAGAAAATGGATCAAGCTGGATGGGCACAGTGGCTGCACTAATGGGCTCACCCATCAGAACAATTGTGAGCATGGGGCGGGGCCAGGGAAGAATGTGTCCTGTTGTACACTGGGTTGCTGAATGAGAACCAACTCAATGGCTCCTAAAAACAACAGCAACAGCCTTAACAACAACAGAAACAATGGCAATCGATGTTGAATGTCACTTGTTATTATTTTTTTAATGTTACTAGTTGCAATTCTGTATCCTCTGCAGTTAAATTACTCTTTAGTTCTTTTGCCCGTTTTCTCATTCATTCCTTAATGTCTCTGAGGTATTTTTATATAATACTGATATGAGTCCGTTAATCACATTTCTTCTAATCTGTCTTACATTTAATTTCATTTGTATTAAGCTAATCTGTCCTTTGTATTAAAATGTGTTCCTTTAAAGCACACCTATCAGAGCTTTCGGAAGAAGTCCATTGCCTTTTAATTTCATGTTTCCATGAACTTTTTGATCCCCTTCAGTATATAAAGTCAGTCTACAGATTACAGATGTCCAGTGGAAAAGGCTTTGAGTCTTAAAAGAAAACCACCTCCTACTGCATCAGTTCTGACTCATCATGATGCTAGAAGACAGAGTAGAAATTCTAGGGTTAAGGAACCCTTTCTTCCGGTGCCTCTGAGCTACTGATCTGTGGTTAGTAGCCTAACACAAAACCCCAAGTGTCACGAGAGCTCATTCTTACACTCTAGCAAGGTTAACTAAGAACCATGTGTGTCGGTTCGAACATGCTTGCAAACACAGGAAATGGACTCCTCCCTCCCTCAGGAATGCTTCTATTACCAGTGCTGTTATTCGCCGCGGATATTGACTCGTGGCCACAGCAAGACTGTGTGACCTTTCACAAACAGATATTCAGGCCTGTTTTCTGAGGCGTCTCTGGCTGTCTTCAACCACCATCCTTTGGGATAGCAATTGAACAGTTAACTATATGTGCCACACAGCTGAAACTTTGTGTGCCCTTGTATATATGTACATATATAGGTGAGGGCACTTCCAAAAGTTCATAGAAAACTTCCATTAACTGTGAATCCCATTCCCCACCTCATACTTGTGTGTCTATACTTAATGGTGTAAATAAAATTTAATATAGTAACCATATATTTTTTAGCCTAGAGCAACACAAGAGATTTGTTGGGGAAGGTGATAGTTTGTAACAGACATTGCTGTGAATTGCCAGCCATGAGGATCCCAAACTGACCCACCTTAGTGGGTTCTGTGATTGTTTTTAATCCTTTATGGACATTGCTTCTCTTTATGACCTAATCTGGATGCCACTACTCCCACCACCATTCTGAGTATGCCCTTGCTCCCACTGGGTGCAGAGATTAGCTGGTTTTTGAAACACTCTTAGGGGGAACAGAAGATGCAGTAGTTGCGTAACTTTTGGGGCAGGGGGGGATACACAGAAATTAGCTAATGTAGTATATCCAGCCCTGTAGCCATCCTCTATTGTCCTAACTTCATTCCCAGCCATTTCTATGTATCAGCAAATCATTTTGAGGGGGAAGGAGGTGGGGCTCCTTCTTTAGTCCATTGTTCACATGGTCACTTTTACCTTATTTGGTCCCCACTTAAAGCACTTGTTACTGCTGCTCTCCTTCCCCTTGTGAACAAAGGTGAGACTGCAGCCCGGTGCTGCAGGGCCCTTCTCTGAGATGGAAGACAACGTGCAGGAAGTTCAAGAGGGGATGCTACTGAAGCAGTGCTGGAGATTAGGAGGGGCAAGAAGCCAAGGTAGAGAGAGGGAGAAGTTGTGCCATTAGAGCAAAATATCAGAGGATCCCAAGTTTAGCACTAACTGAGGACTGTCTACAACTCGACCGAGAGTCATATTGATGAATCATTGACTACAATTTGTCCCAGGAAGTGGGCATGACCTTGAGTAAGGAGACTCCTCGGCTGAGGACAGTTCCCCAGCAGATAGTGGGCAAAGATCTGAGGCCTCTGGGCAGACACTCACCCAGGAGCTGTAGACATAAGCTTTTTTAATCACCTGGGCAATGTAGCACAGCATCCACTACAAACAACTCTGTCAACAATTCTTCATCTTTCAGTTTCTCACCACAGTGACCACCCTCCCATAAAACACACACACACACACACACACACACACACACACAGAGCAAAAGAAGGTGCTATTGATTTGATTCTCAAAGTCAGCCCAGAGGGCAGAGTAAAACTCTTCTTTACGTTTGCCAAGACTATACATCTCTACAGAAGCTGATTGCCACATCTTTCTCCTGCACAGAAGCAGTTAGTGACTGAGTGCTGTAATCTCGGTGCCACCAGGGATCTTCTCATTATAAACCCCTGACCAGACCAAACCCACTGCCAGCAAGTGCATTCCAACTCACAGTGATTTTCTATAGGGTTTTCTTGACTGTCAATCTCTAGGACTCTGGATCCTCTTTCCTCCATAAACTGCCCAGGAGTTTGAAATGCTGATCTTGCAGTTAACAAGCTAAGACTTACCTAAAAAATCCACCAGGCTCCCTTCTCATCACAAAAAGAGAGATCAACTAGTAACCCAATGGCCATTTGTACTGCAAACCTTTAAAATGTAACATCTATTTAAAATTCAAATTGAATAAAAATAGCTATCTATCCCTGTATAAAACTAAAAACTCATCCCAATGTTCATCAGAAGATAAAGTGTTTCCCTTTCTTCATATGGTAGCTCTGCTTTGATTACATTTGGAATTAGTTTATATAAATGGCTATTGATATAAAACAGAAGAAAGACTTGGAAAAACTCAAATTGCTAAATTATTTCTGAGAGATGATATTATAAAAGATATCCATTTCCTATTTCACAATGTGCTAGATTTTAAAGTGTTATACAATCATTTTCTTTATTACTTGAGTTACCTAAGTCTCAAATCTGCATAAAGTTACAGTCCCTTATAAATGGCTTCATGGCTAATTTATGGTTAGATTCTTGGCTCAAAGAAGCCATTTTAACTCTTAACACTAATAAGTAAAATACTACTTACATAGTAAATACTGTAAAGTACTATTTACAGTACTATTTACATAGCAATGAAGGGCATGTACTATCATTTGAATTAAATTGGATAAATTAAATTGAATAAATTGGAAAACATAAAGTTATATGTAGACTTGAGCAACACATGTATATCATATCGTTACTTCTAGATTTACTTTCAAAAATCATCTAAAGGAAAGATTCACACCAAATACATGTTTTTTAGTATCTGTGAGTTTTCCTGTGAACAGAACAATGCCATGTTCTGTGTGAGGTGTGGGCTCATTCGTTCAGGAGACACAGTTGTCTAGACACCGTTTTTCAAAAAGACTCACTTGGCACCTTTGAAAATCAAAAACCATTTAGCCACACACTTAAATGCAAAATGGCAGCAGATGTTCCAGAAAAGATTTAGAGAACAATGGATGTAAAAAAGATTCATCTGAATCCTTTGGTTGCCTTATTAATTCATTCACTTAGTGCAATTTTCGTGAACATATCCATAGCAGAATATCTTTGCTTTAGAGTTACTGATGTTGGTTTGATCGTAGAGATGGTTGTTTTAAAGGATATATTGCTCATGGTGAACATTTGTTACTAATTTAGCTAACCTTTGGTTTAGATGCTTGATTAAGAACACTTATTTTTTGAAGATTTGGATGACTATGAAAACAATAAAGTGTTCATTATTTTCTACTTTTCTGCAATTTTCCAGTTTTCCTAATGAGTTTGTTACTTTAATGGATGGAATTTTTTTCCTTTATAAGTTATAACATTTCTGGTCCCACTCCATTAAATACTAGGCTTGATCCTGGTTATTGATGGATATACCCTACCAAATTTAAGGCGATTTCCTCTACTCCCATGAAGATTCTTGGAAACCCACGGGACTCTTCTACTCTGCCCTACAGCGTCACACTGAGCAGAAATTCACTTGAGAGCAGCGAGAGTTGGTTTCATTGGGGTTCTGTTTCATATTACAAAGTAATGTCTTTTCTCTGACCAAGAATGTATTGATCAATGTATATATTCAATATTTCTTCCTTTTTCCTTTATGAACCCACTAGACTATATTATGATTTTCTGAATAGGGCCATTCTTATCATAATTTCTTCCTAAACATTATCTACATTTCTTTGAACTCATTTCTATATTTATCTCACTAATGTTTTATTTAGGATCTTCACATCGATATTCATAAAGACAAGTTTTCTATGAATTTTTTGTATTATGCTTAATCTGCTTTTCCTAATTGGACTGCACAAGTTTATAGATTGACTACGGGCCATTTCAGATATTTTCATTTTTCTATTTTTTTCTTTTCTTTTTTCTCATCACTGCCCTCGTGAAAGTAGGAAGCCAAGCCTTGCTCCTGGAGAGCTGCTGCTGGATTTGAACCACCAACCCTGTGGGCCACGGTCCCGCATACAACCACTGTGCCACCAGGACTCAGCTGTTTTTATATTTCTTAAGCTTAAAAGAATGATTTGTTACATTAAGACTTGCTAACACTGACCTTTAACATCATATGAAATAGGCTTTAGTGTATGAAATCAACTCTTTCTTGCCTTCACTTCACACTTATTGGTCCATTCAAAAAATTTCGTATTTTCTCAACCTATTTTAGTAATAATTCCCATCCCCATATAAACTGATATAATTTTTCATATAATAATAGTAGTTATGGTACTCTATCTGTACATCTAATCTTTTGAGTTTTAACATGATTTATGTCTGATATGCTTGAAATATAGAATGGAAGGATATCTGTATTAGCTCCCAATAAAATGGTTTTGATAATATATAAAAAAATTATAAAAATCTCTTTGGTGGTTTTAGTCTCTTATCTTTTCCTGATGATTTTTTTAAGTTTTTGTTTCCACTCCATTTATTTCTACTTTCTTTTATATTTCCCTATACTTAGCTATGATTTGTTTGCTTTTCTTTTTCTAGATTATCATGTTTCATTGTGTGACTTGAATAAAAGTTCTACATGGTTTAAATAGATTTTTTTGTTTTGCAAATCAGATTCTTATATATAGTATATATTTTTAAATGATTACATTTTACCTAATACCATATCTCTGATGTTTTTGAATACACCTGTTGGATTGGAATATCATTCATAATAGCTTTATTTGTTTTAAAAAATAATATATTTTTAATTCCAAAAGTCTTTAAATCCCCTTATTAATGCCTCTTAACATCAAAGGTTATATAGAACTTCTAATGGGACTCTTATATGGAAATATTTTTTCTATATCTAGATGGATAGAATTTGAACTAAATGTAATATTAAAAAGAATTTCAATTTTCAACAATTAAATTTTTTTCTCTCCACTCTAATTCCAAATTTAACTTTCTATATATGTCATCATGCAATACCAATTTCTAAGACAGGTTAAATTATTTCACTCTTTCTAACAGTTTTACTTTCAATAATACATAATTTGAAGCATGAAAAGCCATAAGTTTTGTATTGTCTTGTAACTTTTTAAAGATTTTTTAATAAATCTATCTTGAGTGAGAAGTCTCTAAAATAATATTAAACAGGAATAATATAAAAGCTACAATAACCAAATCGGTTGTCTTTGAAGCAATTCTAGCCCATTCCAGCCCAATCTGTAGGATGAAGTGCAACTACCTCGTGGAATTTCCAAGACTATAAACTTTAGAGAAGTAGGCTGCACATATATCTCCATCAAGTGGCTGATAGGTTTATTTAGCAGACAAACCCTAGACCCAACTACTGTGCCAACAGAGATCCTTAATATGAAAGGAATCATGTTATACTCAAAGGGGGGGGGTGACTATTATAAGAACTAAGGAAATGGACTTCAAATGACAGCTAAAGAGACAGCATCTCCAGTCTGTGTTAGGCACAGCACAAGAAAGGTGTGCCCTGTGAGTAGACAAAGCCTTGTTTAGCAGAGAGGAAGTAAGTTCTGTCCACTAGATAGACCCATCTTGACATCAAGAAGATTAATCTGACATCATAAAGAATGAAAATCTCCAAGAAGAAACTTCTGCTCAGTGATTTAAACCTAATATGGTATAGTAGAGAGAACTTTAGCATTAGAGTAAGATCACCAAAACCCAAACCCCAGTCTGGTTCTTAAAGCCAACTTTCTGAATTAGGGAAAATAACTCAGTTTCTCTGACCTTTCATTTTCTTTTCAATTAATCGAGGAGCTAATGATAGGCAAGACGAAGCTTAAAACCCAGAACACTATGGGTGGACTCTGCACTATGGGTGAATAGTGCAAATAGGAGGGGATGGGGTTTCAAAAAACGAGTGGGAAGCTTTTCCTTGAACTTTCTGATGCCCCCTCATATCTCTTTTGGATACATCTCACTGTCTTGGTGTAAAATATATCATTTAAATTTTCCCCCAAGGTATCATCACTCAGCATTGCTTAATGGCTAAAATTACTTTTAAATTTAATAACAAAAATTACTTTTCAATTTTACTGACCTGCCCTTCTTTCATCTTTATATCTCTCGTGTATTTACTTGTTTTGTTTTAACTTGGTTTCACTGTCCTTCCACCTTAGCTTTGCTTTATAATTTTAATGCTTGTTTTGAATGCACTCTAACTACTCAGAACACCTCTATACTTTCGGTCTGTCCATGTGGCAGAGATGCAAAAGTAGAAGAAACCGTTTTCTGGCTTCCACCCAGACATCTGAGAAGCACTGTGACAAATTCCGCACTAGAACAAATGGGAAACATTTCAAGTTTATTATTAGCACACTCAGCACTGTTGATCACACTCTCCAACAAATCTCTTAGGTCACATGGCCCTCATCCTGCATGACAAATAGTTCAAATACATCTTACTATCTTAAAGCTACCATAGTGGGTGAAGTGACACATTAGACAGTGTAAGATGAAGAAGTAATAACAATTTTTTAATTATTGGAAGTTCATGGGGGAGGTGGAAGGGGAAAGGGAAATATGAGGAGTTGGAATTTGAAAAATAAAGAACTACAGGAAAGAGAGGAAAGAGGAGTTTATGCTGGAGGGGTTGAAGTAGATAATGTAGATGAGTGTGGCAACATGTGTACAGATATTCTTAATATGTTGTAAGAGCCCCCAATAAAATCTCTATTAAAAAAATTAAAAAAAAAACAAGCTACCATCTTCTTCTAATGAGCCCTTACCTTTAGCATTTGACTTCTGCTTTATAGTCTATGGAAAAATAGAAAAGAAAAATATATCTCTGGGGGGTTTGGCTGATGTAACAGACGGGAGGGCAGAGCTGGGGCAGCTGGCCATGGAGAGACTGAAGTGGCTGGTGTGGTCCAGAGAAGCCAGCTTGTTTGCATGCTCACTCCATGACTGAGGCTTGCCCTAAGCAGAGAGTGACTCTCAGAATCCACTTTTGGAGATTTATTATGTATGTTTTGTTCTCAATTCCAACAGTTTAGTCTAGAGCTAAATAAAACGCTAGGCCTTACTGAAAAAAAAAAAAATATATATATATATATATCCCTGACCAAAATGATATCAATTCACTTTCATCAAACCTAAATGATATAAATTCACTTTCATCAAACCTAAATGTAGATTTTTATGTATAAATAATCCCTTCCTCCTCAAATTGAACTCTAAAGCCACCATTGATTTCCTTCTGTTTCTTGAAGAATTTTTTTTCTTAAATTTTCCTCTTTGCACTTTTCCATTCTACACTCTTTTTTTTTTTTGCCATAAAGTTGGTCAATCACAATTCAGAAACCCTAGTTTCTCTTCTCTTACTCTGAACTCTCCTACCAGAATATTTCATATCCAATTACATGATAAAAAAAAACACAGATTTTTCTTTCAGATTTTAAAGCAATTGAAGCCCTGAATTTTCAAACATTTGATGATTTTCTATTCACAAACATTTTACAGGCCCTAAAGTTAATATCATATTAATTTATTCTTGGCCTTTTCTCCTTAAGTATTTGTTACATTAAAAAAGATCCATGTATACATACATATCCCTAAACTCACTGCTGTTGAGTTGATGCTAAGTCCTAGCAACTGTGTTTAAGACAGAAGAGAACCACCATAGTTTTCTTTCAGTGAGTGACTGCTGGGTTCAAGTAGACCACCTTTGCGTTAGAAACTGTATTCTTTAAACCCTGCGCTTCCAGAGCATATAAACACACACGCACACACACACACACACACACACACACACACACAGATGTATAAAGGAGAGTTTTGGGCTGAGCCCCGGTGGTGTAAGTGGTTAAGTGCAGGACTGCGGCCCGCGGGCTTCGCGGTTCTAATCCAGCGGGGGCTCTCAGGAGCATCGCTGGGTAGCTCCCAGGACCACCAGAGGCAATGATGCCCCTCCCCCCAAAAAGGAAAGTTTTATGTTGATAAATAATGGAATTTTTCTTTGAATTTTTAAAGTCCTGTTGAATAATAAAAAATGTCAAATCTCCATACCACCCTTATCTACATTAAGAAATAGAACTTTACTAATATCATTTTGTAAGACACATAGGCTCTAACTAGAAACTTTATTTCCAGCTCTCTTTGTTCATAGGTAAGTTATGTGAAGTTTTACTGTGATTGCACATTTCCCTAAAAATACGCCATTTATTGTTGCACATGTGTGAATAACTTAAAATACTACTCTTCTCTCTGTGCTAATCTATATTTTGCATCTCTATGAATCTTACATTTTAGAGTTGGAAGATAGTCTATTTTATTCATTCCTTTTCACCTTTTTATGAGTTCTGCTTCATGGAACTGAAATGTTCTATATTATGACTATTGCACAGTGTTTATACATTATTTCATTTATAAAAGCTCCTTATTTTAGCTAGACAAATGTAAATTTAAATAAAATTGTTATGTTTATGTGCTGTGTGTATAGTATAAATATAATACCTAGATGTACTTGGCTATGCAAGTATTCTTGCCATATTTTGTCTTTTTGAGAATGAATTATTGCCTTTTTGTCTCCACTTCAGAATCACTATCCAAGGCTTATATTAAACCATTTCTCAACGTAAGAATTTAAACAACATCTGTGGTTATGTTTTACAATTCTAGCCATCTGTTGGTGTTGAAGTATGACTGAAAAAATATCAAGGAAATGTTTTTCTTCCTCAGAGAGTGAGAACTTTCTATGGCAGTTCTCCTTGAAGGACCCTTTTTTTGTTTGTTTTTGTTTTTGGGCATCACTGCTCTCCGGTGGTGGGAGTAGGAGGCCCAGCCCCACTGCTGGAATTGAACCTCCGTCCCAGTGAGCCGCAGTCCCGTGCACAACCACTAAGCCACCGGGGCTCAGCCCGAAGGACCCTTTTTTGATACCATAAATTTTTTGTTCTTTAGATTTGGAAAAATGTGAGATATTAGTTAGTTTTTCCACAGAAAATAGAGTTTGCTTATAGACTGTCATAGATATCGAATCTGGTGATTTTGCGGGTAGAGTTGTAATTTTATGAGGGTTATTGGTACCAAGTGCTATTGTAGGAGTAGCTGCCTGGTTTGCCCTCCTACCTGTCTAGACGCACTCTTAATATTCTGGTGTGTACATCTTTAAATATACAACACCTAAAATTACTCCCTGAGGATGAATGCATTTTCAAGTGCACCCTACAAGAGATCTATGTAAACTGAAATATTTAACACATGACGGGATGAATGATTTGACCTTTCCAGAAGTGCCCTCTTTGATGGTTTGCTTGTGATTGGTGGTCTTTTATAAGTGATTCAAGTTCTAGTAATATAGAATATTTTATTTTTAATATCTTTCATGGTATAAGAAGAAAAATGGGAACCATTTTTTTAAAAATTACACTTGTAGCATCAGAACTATTCCAGTGAATAAAGCTTTCTCTGTTGATCATGAAAGGATGCCCAAGAGTCAGGTTAACCAAAAGGTTTGCAGTTCAAACCCACCCAGTATCTCTTCAGAAGAAAGATGTGATAGCTTACTTCCTTAAGGATTATAGCCACTGGGCAGTCTTGCTCTGTCCCATGGTCACTGAGATGCAGATTTGACTTAACAGCAATAAGTATAAAAGAACTCCAGTGTGGAGTGAGGATGAGAGTGGTTAAAGTTCTTGAAAGACCTGGAATCTAAACCCAGGTTGGGGAGGACTATAATACCCATTCATCTATGTTACACTTGGCACAGAGCAGTCATCCTGAAAAGCTACTGAAATCATTAAAGGATTTAGTGCTACATGGAAGGAACATGAATATTGGTGCACTCTGACTTCCCATACTGGATATACTCTTTACTACCTGTGTGACCATATGACATATTATTAGAGTCTCAATTTTCTCATTTAGAAATAGAGGGTAATAATAATCATAGCCGTTACTATTTGTTATGGTGCTACACCAACAAAGCATCCAAACAAAATTATTGGCCTCAAATAATGGAATCATAAAGCCTTCACACTAAAGTGATTTGAAGATAAAGTTTAAGTAAATATTAAATCTAAATTATTCTTTATATTTTTCCATCATTATCTAGATGTATTTTATTACGGATTAAATGTAATGTTTATCAATTAGCCAAATGTCAAAATTAAATTCTTCCCAATATAATTTAATTAATTTATCATTTGCTCTTGAACAATATTGTTTCTGTTAGATACCATGGGGAGTCTATAATCATAACTAACCCATGTGACAGAGTAGAATTGTACCTCTAGGTTTTTCTTGGCAGTAATATTTATGAAATTAGATCTCAGATTGTTGGCACCAGATTTTAAATGGGGTTCAACTTTCCAGATTTTCAGATATCCACCAAGATATAACCAGCACTTAACCAGGACTACCAGCACTTCTCTCTTGAACAACAAGTAGCCTTTATAAAACATAATAATATAGGTGAATCTTGACTTCATTTTGTCAAAACAGAGACTATTGAGTTAAATGTTAAGCCATGAAGGTATTTATTAGTTTTAGACACTGTGTCTTACACAGCTGAAACTTTTCCAATCAAAAAATTTTTTCCCAATATTTTCAAGCTTAACAATAAATAGGAAAGGACTAACTTAAATTTTATATTTGTAAAAATAATATTGATATGTTACAAATTGCAGACGGACATCATTTAAAGAAATTCTCACTTTCATTAATTATGATAAAAATGTAATTCCAACAATAACATGACATTTTCAACGAGCATATTTTGATTTGCATGAGGTGAGTTAAGTATATTCATTTATTAATTCTTTGAATGTAAGTGAATGGATTACAGGGATATGTATAGATAGATTTAAAATGTACCTATCTACTACTATACTAGGAATTCATTCACTGATAGCTTGACACACAAGGTCAAAGCTCGATACATTCAAGGATCTTCATTAGGGACTATCTATGTCCATTTGCTTTTTAATACTAAGTGTTAATACAAGTGATTCGATGAAATAACAGAATGAAGTTAAATCAGTCTTAAAGACATGATAGCCAGAACCCCCCTTAAAAGGAGAATGGTAAGACTTCATCATACATATATTACCAGATGAGATCATTCCCTATAAAAGGGTAGTGTCTTGCTTCGTACAGTAGAGGGTAAGAATAAAAGAGAAAGACCCTCAATGTGATGGATTGCCACATGGCTGGAGGAATGGACTTACAGTAATTTTGAGGCTAGTTCAGAACTAGAGAGTGTTTCATTCTGTTATGCATAGGGCTTCTATGAATCAGAGTCTACTTGAAGTTATTTAACAATAGCAGCAGTCATACCTAAAAGAGTAGACTATTAGCTATTATAAAGAACAGCGGGAAGGATGGGGGAAAATTAGGAGTTAATACCAACACCTTGAGTAGAAAGAAAATGTTTTGAGAATGATGGCAACAAACGTACAAATGTGCTTTGCATACAATAGATGGATGTATGAATTGAGATAAGAGTTGTATGAGCCCCCCAATAAAATAATTAATTAAAAAGGAACAGGAGAAATTAGTCTACAAATCTGGAATGCATTTAAAACATTTTAATGTAAAATTAAAAACAATGCACACTTTTATTATAAAATTAAATTCACGCAAAGACAAGGTACATAGCTATGGATGCAGGTGTTCTGGATTGTACTATTCCCCCAAATACACTTCCATTTGGCTAGGCCATGACTCTAACATTATATAATTATCCTCCATGTTAGTGATCTGATAGAGTTACCCTATGTTGTAAAGCCTATCTTCTATGATAAATTACAATTAGAAGTATTTATGTTAATTAAGCAGGATTAGGTTGTACCTTAAGTCATTGTCTTCTGAAATAGAAAAGAGAATAAACAGACAAGTAGATCTGACAACCACCAAGAAAGTGGGACTGGAAGTATAATTTGTTCTTTTGACCCATCATGTCCTCATAGAGAAATTCCTAGATTCAGGTAATGATTGATACCAAAAAACATTGCAATCCCCAAAGAATGCTGTTCCCAGACTTGTTGAAAGGAGACAAGGGCCCTCCTTCAGAGCCAGCAGAGAAACCTGCCTCTGGACTGTGAGCTCCTGCATTTTGACATCTCACTTTTCACATGCTGAGCTTTACAAAAAGATTCTGTAGATTAAAATCAGTACTTTGTGGTATTTCTTTCACAGCAACCTAGAGAACTAAAACAGTAGGCTTTGTATTAAACCGTTTCTAGAAAAGCATTAAGAAAAGTATTGAAAATAGACTTAGTCATTTGGGCTGGAAGAGGAAAGAGCAGGCAAGTCTTGTGTTTAATGTTTTTTTGGTGTGTGGCATCACTGTCCTGGTGGGAGTAGCAAGCCCTGACTTGCTCCTGGGGAGCTGCTGCTGGATTTGAACTGCCAACCCTGTGGTCCGTAGTCACGCACACAACCACTAGGCCACCAGGGCTCATATTTAATGTTTTTATGAATGGTCTGAAATGCCCTGTGTGGTCATATGTATCTTACTTTTAATTCTTAAGATGTAACGCACTTAATACAATGATGAAAGTGCACACATTATAAAGGATTTCAATGTCATTAAGTTATTTATCGCATTGAGAAGCCTATACTATGTGTTCTTAAAAGGGAGATGTCAAAATTTGACCTTTTTTGAGCTGAAATCACATGTTCATTGATGCTGAATGAATTTTGTTTTCCTCCAGACAAAGCCAAAGGAAGATCAAGAGCAGGGACCCACTTTGACTCAGCTCGGAGACGGAGTCGAGCAGTCCTTTATCACATCTCAGGGCACCTGCAAAGACGAGAAAAGAACAAGCTGAAGATAAACAATGTAGGTGGCATGTGTGTGCACTGTGAATTGTGGTCTCCCTGGTGGCTGCATTTGACTTGCTAAAGAAAGTTTACAATTGCTCATTTATTGGCTTTGCAAGATTTCATTCCACTTTAACTTGTACTTTCCTCTAAAGAATGAACTGGGAAAGGTCAGCAATCATGTGGCATTGCTGTAATAAAAGTGCTTAATCATAATGTTATCACAGCACAGAGAGGAGAATATCATTGCAGTGCAGTTCAATATGGTGCCAGGAATGTTACAAATAGAGACAGGCTGGAAACAAAATAAGATGATGCAGCAGGCCATATTACCTAATGATAGTTTGTTGATGAACATTTCTCAAATTGAATTTCTGCATCTTTTATTTTCCCTCTTCATCATTTTTTGCCCTCATGGGGACTATGAATAAATCACAGCCACAATTCCCCTCTATGAATTAATCACAGCCACAACTCCCCTCTAAAAACTTTATACCAGGAAATTTTACAAAGAGAGATGCTGCATTTGAACTTACTTAACATCATGCAGTTTTGTAAAAAAAAATGCACTCTTGATCAAGTCCAGCAGGTGATACAGAAGTTCTCAAAATTAGCCATGGAAATGGATTCTTTACATTCTTGCAAGTAACTCATTACAGAGAAACTTCTAGAATGCCGGGCATACATATACTTTGATAAAATAGGACCATGCAACCAACACACAAACTCTTGGTTTTCTCGATTGGGTTGAACAAAGATGCATGAGTCCCAGTTGTAGTGTGAGCTCGCGGCTATGTAAACCTGATTCTGTTTCAATGCGATTTCTTTCTGGGAACCAGAACAAGGTGTTTTGGTCTGTCTGTTCCCCAGGCCCATCAGTCAGACCTACAATGGTCTCCATGCCCCAGTGTTAAGAATTTCACATTGTTTGGGGACTTTAGGATCCTAATTTTACATAAAGGTTTTCTAAGGTTACCTTTGCCTCCGTATCATACAAATTCCTGTGTGTCCAGAGATCAACTTAAAACATTACACAATCCCTTGATCCGGGGAGCTGCTTCCTATTTACACCTCCCTCCGGTTACCGGTCAGCTTTGGTGATAGTAAACAAGTCCTCAGAAGAAACAAAAGCAATCATGTCTGAGCTCGATTCAGCAAGCCAACCAGCCATGCACCTAAACAAATATTAGCAGACGATTCCATAATGCTGAAAGCAGACATTATCTTCTATCCTTTCATCAAGAATCGCTTAAACATAGCAAATGTTAGTGAGTTTCACAATGCATTTTCTCAACATGCAATTTCTCCTCTTTAGTTTCAACAAAGCACAAAGCAATACTTAAAAATCAGATTTAAAAAACCATAACTCTTACTGTTTAGCTAATTTACTTAATTGCCATTCATTTAAGAAGTACAAACATCAGGGTAGAACATCAAAATGATACGTAGTAATTAAAAATGTCCAATCAGTATGGTAACTGACTTCGCAGGTAATGCCCTCTGAAAGCGAAGTGTGGAAGCAGGACTAGCCCTTCTGTTTTTCCAGAACACAGTAGCATGGCTAAATGAGACATTGCAGGGAGACAGGGAGGAGATAAGGAAATGACCTGGCTAGTTTAATGGACAAAGAGTCCATCCTTGCAGAATTTAGGCTATAATGACGTTCAAGCGTACCCATACAAGTGGAATTTTAAATATTTTTTTCATTATTTTTTAGGGGGGGGCATCACTGCCTTCTGGTGGTGGGAGTAGGAGACCCAGCCTTACTCCTGGAGAGCTGCTGCTGGATTTGAACCGTTAACCCTGTGGGCCGCAGTCCCGCACACAACCCCTATGCCACCAGGATTTAGCTGTCATTCTTTATTATTAGCATTTTCCTTTCACTTAAATCTGATTATTTGATTCTCCTACCAAGTCAACGGAAGATATTATTTTTATTAGACTCATTATAATGACTGGGGAAAAATAGCAATAGCATCACAAATTCCAGCCTGTTAGAGATTTCAACAAGAGAAACACCAGGTCTAACACTCAGACCTAAGTCTTCATTCAAGGGCACTCTGATTTCGGGACCACTTGCTGGGCTCTATAGTTTTGTGGAACCGACTCTATGACACACAGACAATTGAATTCCTGGGGCATTGGGGATATGGTTGAAGGATCAGGACTTGATGCTTTTTAGTTCTGGCTATCATTTTCCCCATTACTTCCTGGAAAAAAATATTCCATGATTTCCTACTCCATGTGTAGACTGAGAATAGCAGAATACCCATGGTTCCAACTTAAAGAACTGCTTTGGTGCTCAAAAAGGGAGCATGCTGTAAATACTAGATATTATGAGCAGGGTACAGTGCTAGTGTTCCTGAAAGATGCACACTGAGCTCTCACGGCCGGAGAAAGTGAGTTTAGATTCAGTTTCTCTTTTCTTTACACATTCAGACAGTAGTTTCAAGGAAATGCTAGAAACATCGTTTAAAAAAAATAAACAGCTTGCTTTAACTAGGTTTGGCTTTCACTGTTGTATTTCAATTATGTATAAGGTAAAGAATAAACCACAATTGGCACTAAAGAAGTTTAGTTTCATATTTAATATATAAAACTGAAATTGTGTATTAGAGGTCTTCAAAAAGTTTATCGAACAATGCAATTAAATAATGATGGAACTCTGAAACCTGTGTGTGTGTGTGTGTGTAAAACTAAATCTAGACTAAGAATGTATTCATAAAATCCAGTTAAATCTAGCTAATTATATATTCCTTAGACAAGGAATATTTTAGGGTTATACATATTGTCTTCTTTCTTTCTTTCCTGATAATATTAGGTACATTTTCCAATATAATAAATGTCTTTTAGTCAGCATTTTTGATACAAGTTTACAAAGACAGTATCTCATTTTTGTGAGAGTATCAAGGTATATGCAGAATTTTAGTGCAAAAACATCTTAAGTCTAATCCAAGTTATAGTGCATTCTCATTATTTTTTATTATTTTAAGTAATTCATTTTAGGCCACCTGTAAGAATAAAGTAGTGTGATTTGTTATCTGACTTGTAGACATAACTAATGTGGGCTGAGCTTTATAACCACTTCATTAATGCTGCGTGCAATCATTCATTTATAATCAAAAAGACTGTCCTGCTTGCGCTTTCCTAACCCGCACTCCAAGAGCTGGCTTCTCTCTAAAGCAAGGCAAAATTTAGTATTTGTAGGGTTACAGGAAAACACTTATTTTGGATAAACAATCGCACACTCCCCATTGCTTCTAATAATGTAAATACTTGAAAAATAATTATACTAAATGCTATTGTTCGGTATTGTAACTGGAAGTGCTCATCAGTTGAAGGGGGATGAATGCTTTTGGAGACTTCACCTCTTTTTTCTTAGACACTGGTCTAAGCTTACAAAAGAAGTCCAGTAGAAGGACTTTATTTTCTTTTCATTTCCATGCCAAAGTCCAGTTTGGGTTGACATTTACTCCTAGGAACCAGAGAATTAGGCAAAGAGGGTCGATGGGTCAGGCATCAGGGAACTGAATGGACATCAGAAACACTGGCAAGTGGGCTCTAAAAGACCATCTAGGAATCATGAACTGATACTTCATTTTGAAATATTATTTATTATGCGGTGTATTATGTATAGGTACATAATACTATGTATTATGGGGTGTCTGGGTTGATTGAGTAGGAACACTAAAGGGAAGCCAAAACAAGTCTTGGGAATATCTATCACAGACAGACGCCAGGCAGCGGGGAATTAATATGAAGGTAATAGAACTATGTGGTCGATGACAGTCACTGAAAACCTGTCTTCTGATTTTCTGTATCTATTCTGTACCTCAGATACTGCAGGCAGGATTCGGTGAACACACCACATTCATCTGCCCTTGTCCCAGTAGCTCAGACAAGCAAGCAATCCAGATGTTTCAGAGCTTGTAACTGTTCTTTAATTCAGCTTAACTTCCAATGTAATGTCCCATTACCTAGCATGCACTTCTCAGTAATTGAGGTCAACACAGGTCTGCAAGTATCTGGTCACAGGCTCTTCATGGGAAACGTTTCTGTAGTTATTAAAGACTCCAGTTATTCTTTTGCATTTCATCAGCTGTATAGTGAACATTGTCTTTCTCTTCCAATACTAAACCTTAGGTAACTGTTAGGTAACTGTTCACCTTGTCATTCTAATATGGACTGGCCTTGTCAGAAGAAATCCTTGTCAAAAGGGTGATGAGGTTAGAGTTCCCAAAACTGAAGCTCCACCAACAACCACCATGATATGAGTGTGTGTATATATGTATATGTGTATATATATATATATGCAATCAGCAAAGCCTGGTTATATTTGAAAAGAAATTTAACAGCTGTTTGCTATTGTATGTTAATTATAAATTTGTATTCTTCTAAAGAGAATAATAGAAATCTGCTAGGGATATATGAGAAGAAATGCAAGACAAAGATCTATATAAAGATTGGTATCTGCAAACAATTGGTGTTCAAGATATCTCCATTAAAATAAGAATACACGTCTTTTAAGTGGCCTTGAACTTTTAATGCATGTGGGATTATAAGAGCCAGTGTGAATGTTCTTAGATGACAATTTAGGGAATGACCTTTTTATACTTTTTTAAAAATGAAATATTCAAGCCACAACAGCATGTATTCATGTTTTATAGGAAAAACTGCTGTGATATCAAAGACCTCTGCAATAAAGCTTCATTTTTTCATCCCCAAGCTTTAGAAGTCACGCGTAAGATGTGTTGCTGTTGTAACCACGGATGCTCTCTGCACACAATGTGTGTGTGTGTGTGTTTAAGATTGGGGGGGCAGAATCCTCTCTCATCTTGTGCCTCTCCCTCCCCTCCTTCTTGTCCCTATTTGCAGAATGTGTTTGTGGACAAACCAGCATTCCCAGAGTATAAAGTCTCCGATGCGAAAAAGTCCAAATTCATCCTTCTGCATTTCAGCACTTTTAAAGCCGGCTGGGACTGGCTTATTTTGTTGGCGACGTTTTATGTTGCCGTGACCGTACCTTACAACGTTTGCTTTATCGACAACGATGACCTGTCCACGACGCGGAGCACCACCGTCAGTGACATCGCTGTGGAGATTCTCTTTATTATAGGTAAGAGCCAACCGCTGCTTTCGTGGCGGATTTGCCTATGGGAAGTCCGTGTGCTCCAGACTTTTCTGACACAAATTTGAACTAAGAGCCATTTGCATGGCCCTGGCTCAGTCCCCAATGCAAATTTTGGAGAAACGCCTATTTGGGTTTCAGAAATTTTCCTTCTTTCAGCTTTTCCACCGCCCCTTTATTCAAACAAATGGAGACAAACACACACCATGTTTATACTCCCTTCACCAAAAATGGCCGCAGTAGGCTTGGGGGTGTTTGGTTCGTACTCTCACAGCTCCCTGTTCTACACTCTGTAGGATCAGAGTGGATCTTAGCGTGAACTAATCAAAGAGAAGTTCCCAATGGGAGTTTATCAGGAGAGCTTTAGTCTCTAGAATATTGAAACTTTCATTGAAGATGCTTCATTCTTATAAGCCTTTTCCTGTTTTCTTCTTGCTTAAAATTCACGCTTGTTCCATCCAAGGCTAGCTCTCGCTTGCACGTTCTAGATTCGGCGTCTCCTTCTGAGGCTCAGGTGGGCTGCTTTTCAACTTCTTGACCTGATCAGCGAGATGATGCTTGCGTCATCACCGGGCTGTGTTGATGAAGGGCAGCATTCCGCTAGGAAAGAAGCGATCTTCCTTGGAAACTATTTCAAGCAGTTAAACAAGAGTGTGAGATGTGGTTCTAAAAAATTGCAAAGAAATTAAATGAATACGCAAACCAGATCGATTCCACAGTAAATGCTTTGAACATAGGGGTACTTGCCCCTCTCCCCAAAGTTTTGGGGGAGAGTGTGGGTTCTCTAACAGAATGTCAGCATCTATTAGCTCAGCGGGTATCTGTGAGTTTGGGTGTGGCTGTAACATTATGAAGGTTACCTCTTTCTGAGAACCACACGTTCAGTCTGGTGGTGGAGTGGTTATGTGTTGGGCTGTTAATTGAAAGGTCACTGGTTCAAAAACACCCATTGCTGCTTGAGTGAACCACAAGACTGCCAACTCCCATAAAGAGTCACAGGCTCTCAGAAACCCACAGGAGAGCTTCACCCTGCACTCTCTAGGGTTGCTGGAAGTCAGAATCGGTTCAATGGCAGTGAATTTGACTTTTTCGTTTTGCCCCCACCCCCAAAGTGGTGAGTGTGGTATATTTTGTCCACTAGATGGCAACATTGTCCGCTTTGGCCCCTCGCTTAGGAGAGGAACTAGGGAATTTATTTTATAAAAGCTATTAAGGAGTGCTGGTTAGTGTAGCGGTTATGCATTGCGCTACTAACCATGGGGTCGGCGGTTTGAAAACACCAGACTCTGCGGGAGAGAGATGAAGCCTTCTATTCCAGTATAGAGTTTCAGTCTCTGAAGCCTGTAGAACTGGTTCTACCCTGTACTGACAGCGTGGTCTGAGTCCAAATAGACTCAATGGCAGTGAGCTGTGTATTGTACCCTGTATTAAAGAGAACCCTGGTGGTGTTCTAGTTCCTTCCATAAAGAGTTCTTGTTTCAGAAACCCAAGTGGGAGTTCTATTCTGTTCTAAATGGTTTTCTATGAGTCGGAATTGACTTCATGGACAGGAGGTTTTCTTTGTTTTTTTAATTAAACCATTGTGTTAGTCTGAGTTGACTGGAGAAATAAATTCATAGACATTCGTGTGTGTATAAGAAAGTACTTTATATATAAGAGCAGTTGCATATAGAGAAACCATTCCAGCCCAGTTCAAATCATGTCCATAAGTCTGGGATTTACTCATATGTCCGCTGTCTATAAAATCCCTTTTCAGACTCATAAAATGCATGCAATGATGCTGAGTGTAGGAAGATCACAGGCCAGTGGGTGGGAGGTCTTTTTGGGTCCAGTGGCGATAGAGGCATCTTGGAGCTGGCAGGGATCTCATGGGTTCTCTCCTTCTATAAGACTCTGGCTGCCTTAAGATTTTCTCCACATATCTTGTCAGTTGCAGTGTCTCCCAGGAAGTGAACATAGAGAGAGAGTATGTCTCACCCCTCTATGGATGAATACAAGAGTTAGGAATACTGGAGTTCCAGGAATCCTCACGAGAAGTCCATGTCCACATAGAGGCCTCATTGGCTATGACCTGATTGACAGGCTAGACTCCATCCACTCATTCTTATTCTTCAAAATGACAACAGATTATGTAACTAGCACAACCTATACCAATAAAGTGATGGCCAATCTTTGCTAAATTACATATTCCAAGGTGAGCAAGAATTTGCAAATGAAATCTTAGGCATATTGATGGTATGCATGTCAGTCTCTTGTTGTCTTCTATTCTTTGTCAGTCTTTGCTCCTTCCCACCCTACCCACCTTGATACACACACATACACACATTCTAGTGTCCTAAAAAGACTTCCTATGACTTTGAACAAAGTGCTCAAGAATTTGAGCAATCATCCAACATGTCTGTCCACACTTGAGTCACTCAACATGCCCAGTTCATAGACTTTGGTGAACTACTAAATAGAACTGCTTAGCAAATATGTTCATCTTACTATAATATTGTTGCTGTTACTGGTATTCTTTAACCACTCTGTCACAAGAGCAAGTTTGCATATGAGACTCTTTTCCTCTCTACCTGAGTCAAAGGTATTGGACTTTATTAGGGCATAGAAGAGACCCTGATGTTTGGAATCCACCGCGTAGGTTCCAATAGAGTATGATCTGGCAGTCTGACTGTACAAAACTTGGAGCCCAAAGTAGCAGTTCTACTTGGGGGTCTCTGTTAGTCAGAATCAACTTGGGGACTCCTATATCAGCAAGGACTTAGAAGTCACTCTGATACTTGATGTCCATTGGAACATCATGACTTCTTTATCCCATTAGAGGAGATATTGATGAGAGTGATTTATGGGGATATTTTAGGTTTGTGTTTCGTTATTTTTAAGACTTATTTCCTCTACTAAACTAATAGAGAGTTTGGCATGCTCCCCTGAAATTACCCTAGGTATTCTTTCTTACTGTCACTCCCACTGGGCTCTGGGCACAAAAGAGTTCTCCCAGTAGGCAATCCTGATTCCTGACTAACTACTTGATGAAGATCATAAAGAAATTGAACCCAACCCCTGTTTTCAGGCCATGGAGCTGCTACAAAAATTGTTTAAATTGGAACTTTTTGTTGCTCACAGTTTTAGGCTGCTGGCAGATTCCTTTCTTGAGTCTCTGTTGACTGACATGCTTTCCTAAGAAGTACAAACGTTCCTGTTCTGTCTTGCTGCCATCTGCCTGCTTTCCTTTTCTCTGTCTTCTTTAAATGAGCATACTTGTATCAATCTATCCTAGTTGGAAGCACAGTTTAAACAGGCCTTTTTTCAAAGTGTTGTTTTCAAGGACCAGCATTCTATGATATTTGAGGGTAAACTAAAAGATTGACTACTTGGGTTCCAGTTCATACATGAACGTGTTTGTTCCAAACAAAATTTGTTCAAATATCCTTCTGTGATCATTGGATGACTACAAATAAGTTAATTTCCTTAGTCCTGTTAGGGTAATGTCACTCCCCAAACTATACTCTCAGTCTGATTCAGCTTGGAGGGGAAGAATACCATGCAAGAGGTCTGCACTCCTCAGAATAACCAAGCATACAAAATCAAGAGGACAGCGTTGGTGAATGGATAAAAATTCTTGAAAGCATGAAGGGACAGGAAAGAAAGAGGAAAAATAATGGAAAAACACAGGAAGAGCAGAAGTGGTAAGAGTGCTGGTTTATCTTGGGGACTGCAGTCAATGCATGAATTCTTGAATGAAAAACTGATTTTCTCTGTAAGATTTTAAATCATAATAAAAAATTAAAAGAAAAAGCAAAGGCCTTATCGGAATATTGGCTTCCTAGGGGATCTACAGGATCTGATAACGTCAAAGCAGATGGATCAGTGTAGAAGGTTATGGTGACTGTTGGGCTGGACACAAAGGAGTATTCTTAATAGATTTTTTTGAAGGACAGCATAAACATTGGGACATATTATGAACAATATGTTAGGAAAATTGAAAACTTTGTTGGTAAGAAAAAGGACATAAAAGTTGTGCTGAGGATTTATTTTCTTTTCATCGCAACAAAGCACACCCGTTCATCGTGGAGGGTAGGCAGACCTGGAATTTTGCTTGGAAAGCTCTCCTCATCCATGTTTCAACCGCGATCTGACCTCTTTAGACTTGTTTTTTGTTCCTCAACTTAAAAAGCATTTCAAAAGAACATTATTTAAGTCCCTCATTGGGGACAACGCTGCTATCTTCATGTTCTGTAAATCAAAGAGTGCAGAATTTTTGAGACAGATTAGAAAGACGGAAGCACTTATTCAGAAGTTCCTTGATGTAGATTGAGTATATGTCTGGAGATAATAGCTTAATATTTTTATATTTTGTTAATGTATGTTTTTATGATTTCAAAGCAATTTTTTTACTTACTAAAACTACTTTCAAACAGATGGGAGCTGTTGGGGGGACAGTGAAAGCATACCTGCACACCACTGTGTCCCCAGAGCTTTCCCTCATCTTCAGGTTTAGAGGAGTTCAAGGACTGTCTCAGCAGAAAATGTCTGGTTAGTAGGCGAGTGGTTAGTTATTTCTTAGCCAATTCTCTATATAATACATTTTATTTATTCCTTATTAACTGGAACTGTAAACAGTATGAAGAGTCCCATAGTTGGGTAAAAATTGGCTTGAGAGCTGAGTTCCCACTGTGAATGCAATCTTGAATAACTTTACTAATAAGCCCAACCCAACTAAAATCAGTATGAATCACTGATGTGCCCTTAATTTGTGCCCTTAATTTGTGCAAGACTTTGGGTGTGGTGGAAAGCAGTTTTGTGGAAGTGGGACTCTAAGAGTGTGTGGCTCTCCAATGTTGACCTCTATTTAATAGCTGGAGGTCAAGCAGGAGGGGAAAAAATGCAAAGGGAAATACTCATGGATTAATCCTCCAGCGAATCCCTTCTGAACATACACCAGGGAT
This sequence comes from Nesogale talazaci, assembly GCA_004026705.1. Taxonomy (NCBI): domain Eukaryota; kingdom Metazoa; phylum Chordata; class Mammalia; order Afrosoricida; family Tenrecidae; genus Nesogale; species Nesogale talazaci. The sequence goes on from PVJH01006856.1 coordinate 69,839, forward strand.
GCAAATCGCCTTGCTCTCATGCAGAGTGCATTGGAAAGTGGAGTACAGCAGATATAGTGAGGTTAAACTATAACACCTTATCATTTAATTATCTTTTGGACATATTTTAAATTGTTCTAGTGTTTAACAATTCCTGTTTTTAGCTGGGGCTTTTCTGTTCTATTATGACATTCTTGTTAGCTTTTGATTCTTTGTTGTTTGTTTTTGTGTGTTTTTCAATATGTGAAATATAGATAGGTTGATATAGACACACTAGCTGGACTAATGTTCTCTTCTGGATATAAGAGGGGAGACTTGGAGGAAATGGGGAGATAATATCTGGAAGTAAAAAAGAGAAAGAAATGTTCTAATTTTGATTGTGGTAGTGATTGTACAGCCTTCGTGATATTATTGGATTATTGAATTGCATGATATAGGATTAGTTTTTTAAAAGAATAGAATGAAGATATACAGTAAGAGAATAGAATTGTACTAAGTTGAATGAGAAAATTTAGTTACCAAAATATTTAGGTAAACTGATGCTAACTGGACAAAGACTCTAAATAGATGTTCTGAAAAAACCACAATACCATTCAGGATAAAAATTCTTTTATTTTCCTCATCATCCTGAAAGGTCAATATTATTTACTTCTAACATTTTGACAGTAGCAACAAATCTTTGTGTTTAATTTTAGTTATCAAACTAAGGGAGTAAATGAAGTATTTTAACCCCTTTCAAGATAATATAATCAATTAAGTTTTATTTATACAACAAAATGTCTTTATTTTTTCAGAATCTGCTGAGGTTTATATATATATTATTCCAGAGGGGGGAAAAGCAACCTAAGAATGCTAAATGAAAATTAAAGCACTTATCTTTGGAGCTAGACTTTTTACTAGGAAGAAAGAAGCATTCCAAATAGAAGAACCTCACTCCTCGTTTCCATGGAAAAGCAGAGAAGGCTTATGATAAGAGGGTCAATTAATCAAGAGTATAAAAAACATCTTCACTACAGACACACTCAAGAGCTGGGCACCTAAGTATGTAAAGAAAATGTTGATAGGAATAGAAACAAGAAAATAGAGCCAATACTACTTGGTGACTGTAGTATACCACTTTTTTAAAAAAAATTTTTTTCTTGGAGGCTCTCACAGCTATTATAACATTCAGTACATCATCTGTATCAAGCATATTTGTACACATGTTGCCACATACATTTCCAAACATCCAAACATTTTCCACTTGAGCCCATGGTATAAGCTCCTCAACAAAAAAAAAAAGCTAACCCCTCCCCCACTTTTTTTTCATGAATCATTTTATTGGGTACTCACACACCTCCCCTCATGATCCATACATACATCAATTGTATGTGGATCTCATTTGCACACTTGTTGCCATCATCACTCTCAAACTATCCTCCCTTCACTTAGACCCCGAGTTCCAGCTCCTTCCTTCCTACCCCCCATGAACCTTTAATAACTTACAAATTGCTATTTCATATCGTATACTGTCCAATGTGTCCCTTCACTCACTTCCCTGTTGGTCTTGCCCCAGAGAGAAGGTTATATATAGATCCCTGAAATTAGTTCCCCCTTTCTACTCCACCATCCCTCCACACTCCCGGTATCACCACTCCCATCACTAGTCTTGAGGGAACATCTATCCTAAGTTCCCCATGTTTCCGCCTCCAGTGTACATCCCCTGTTCTAGTCAGGCTTGTCTGGTAGAACCGAAAGCATGATAGTGGGTGTGAGTAAGCATTTGAGAGCTAGAGGGAAGATGCATATTTCGTTGTTGCTACACTATACTTTAACTGGCTCTTCTCCTCCCTATAACCCCTCTGTAAGAGGATGTCGCTTTGCCTATTGATGGGCTTTGGGTCACTGATCTGTTCCCCCCCTTATTTATAATGATATAATTTTAGTTCTTTGATACCTAACACCGGATCCCTTCAACACCTTGTGGTCCCAAGGTGTGCTTCTTCCATGTGGGCTTTGTGTTTCTGAGATGGATAGCTGCTTGTTTATTCAAGCCTTTAAGACCCCAGACACTATATCTTTTGATAGCTGGGCACCATCAGCTTTCTTCACCACCATTGCTTATGCACACATTTGTCATCAGTGATCATATCAAGAAAGCAAGCATGCAATGTTATGGTTTTTAGTTCTTAAACCCTGATACTAATCCCTTTGACAACTCCTGGTCCACACGCTGGTGTGCTTCATCTATGTGGGCTTTGTTGCTTCTGAGCTGGATGGCCCCTTGTTTACTCAAGCCTTTAAGACCCCAGATGCTACATCTTTTGATAGCCGGGCACCATCAGCTTTCTTCACCACCATTGCTTATGCACACTTTTGTCTTCAGCGATCAGGTAGGGAAAGTGAGCATCACGGAATGCCAATTTAATAGAACAAAGTGTTCTTGCATTTAGGAAGTACTTGAATGGAGGTCCAATGCCCATCTGCTGTTCTACTACTAAGCCTATATGTATAAGTTCGTTGATCTATTTCCCTCATTGTCACATATAGATATATGCATTCATGTACCTGCCTGTATTTAAACCTCTATAAATGCTCTTTACCCCCAGTTCTTTGATCTATTTCCTTTTACTTCTCTCTTGTCCCACTATCATACTCAGCCTCCATTGGGTTTCAGTATTTTCTCCCTGTTACATTACCCTTGGTCAATCTCTACTGGACTTCTCACAACCACCTTGTCTCTAATTTTGCATCAATTGGTATACCCTTATCCCTGGGCTGGCCAATACCATATCCTTTCCCCCTCCTCCCCTTCTCCCATGGCCCGCACCCCGGAACCCTCAGTCCCATCGTTTTTGCCTCCAGACTGTTCATACAGCTTATCTTATCTAGATAGACATGCAAAGGTAACAATATGTACCCGAAAAAGGCTTCCTAAAGTGAAGCAATCAAAGAAAATAAAGCAATGATAACAACAACAACAGCAACAAAACCCCCCAATGTCATATATACGAATATTGTAACAAAATAAAAACATGTAAGTAATTCAAGGTCTGTTCATTGACCTCCAGGAGTGTCCCCGGATTGAGTCAGATGGGGAGTATACCACTTTCAATATTGGACAGACATCTAGAAAGATCAACAGGGGACCTGAACTATATGAAAAACTAAGGAGATTTTTTTTATATTATATATATGCAATATAAAATAATTCCACACAATAGCAGCTTAGTGTACATTCTACTTCAATACACATGGATCATTCTTCAAGATAGGTCACCATTTGCAATTTCTTGGTAAATGTATCATGCAAGGTATTTTCTCTAAACACAATGGAGTAATGTTAGACATCAGTAACAGGAAAACAAAAAGCATAGAAAATGTACAAATATGGAAACTGAGCTGCCAATGAGTTGAGGGAAGAAATCTTAAAGCATATAATCATGTGGAAATAAAAGTACAGTGGACCTAACCTTTCAGACTACAGAAGGTGGGTTAGATGGTTACATACTTGACTACAAAGGAGATTGTTGGCAGTAGCACCTTGATAGAGTTTGGGCCGTCTGCTTTCAAATGAAACAGCCTTGAAAACCCTCTAGAACAGTTCTTTTCTGTGCTCATGCTCTTACCGTGAATGCAAATTCATTCAACTCTAGCGATAGTAATAATGATAATAATAACAATGTTTAATAAACTATTCCCATTGTTTCGTTTCTGCAAATAAATCCTTATACATGTCTGCCCACATGGATAAGCAAGCATTTTCCACCTAGAAAACAATCTCTGGGCCCCAGGTTGTATGCAGTTCCAAGTTGACTGGATTGTGCCCAATGTGCCTAATTTTGTTTTCAATAGAGCACTTTTTTCTCTTCTTTTTCAAAATATTTAAATGGTCAAATGATATAAGCCAGGCAAAATTATGGTAGGGCAGAAGAGGGACTACTTATAATCACATATTATGTCCAAGGATGAAAAGCTATTAACAAAAATAGGAATAAGAAATTTCAGGAAGAGCCATAGTGTTGTCAGCTAGTGCTGTGAAGCCTGCATGTCCATTTTTTAATTTAATTTGATTAATTTTTAAATATATATTTTATTGTGGGATATGTAGAAGTTTACATTTAAGATCATCCATTTTGTGATCAACAGTTTAAACTAATAACTCCTTCCCTATTGCTTGCCCTTCCCCTCTTCTTGAATTTCTTTTTTATGAATTGCTTTCTCCCCCTTTTCCCACGGTCATCTCTGCCAAACCTTCAGCCTATTTATAGCATTGATTTCTGTTCTTTTTTTTTTACCATGTTCTTATAACAAAGACTATTTTCCTTTTGGGGGTGCCATCACTGCTCTGGTGGTCGTGGGCACTACCCAATGCTGCTCCTGAGAGCCACCGCTGGATTTGAACCACCAAACCCACAGGCCACAGTCCCGCACTCAACCACTTACGCCACCGAGGCTCAGCCCTGATTTCTGTTCTTTATCACTTCTCTTCCCCTATTGTTTAGGGCTTCATTCTTTTTCTTTAACTCTAGGAATATCATTTAACTCTTTTATATGTTATATTTAATTTTAAGTTTACTCATTTATTTTTATTTGAAATTTGATAATGCATTCACATTGTTCAAATCTCAAAGCTTTACTGAGAGTTAAAAATAAACTTATTCCTGTGCTATTCTCGAACCTCCCCCTGCCTTCAGCAGGAAATAAGCTCATTAGATTAGTTATTTTGTGTTTCCCGCATCATTGCCCTGGTGGGAGTAGGAAGCTCAGCTTCGCTCCTGGAAAGCTGCTGCTGAATTTGAACCATCAATTCCGTGGGTTGCAGTCCCATAGCCACTGCACCACCAGGTCTCAGCTAGATTAGTTATTTTTTAATGCAACCTTCTAAAAACAGTTTAAGCATTATAAAGTAAATATGTACATATATATAGTATATATAGTGTATATATATAGTAGCACACTGTACATATCAGGGTGGATCTTGCTCTTCTCAAATGATAATATATCCTGGAAATGATAATGCACACCTCATGAGAGGGCTTCAAGAACTTGGTGAGACTATTGCAAAGTCTTTTAATTTTTTAAATCTTTCTTACATTTTTATTTTGAAATAATTATGGGTAATTATGTAATTGTAACAATACAGAAAGAACCTTTTTCTCAGGTTATCACAGTAGTAATATCTTGCAATTGGTTTTTCTCGAATATACAGTCACTATTCATGGTAGCGGCAATCTAGAGATCAAACAGCTCATTACATTTGGGTAAATCTGCAGAAGACCTCTTTAGAGTGTTGAAAAGCGTGGAGGTTACTTTGAAGGCTAAGAGTCACCTGTCACGGGCATGGTATTTTCTTTTTTGTCTTTTTTTTAATTTTTAGGCATCACTGGGCATGGTTTTTTCATTTGCTCCCTGTGCATGTGTAAGTTGGACATTGAAGAAGGAAGACAAAAGAGAAGTCTGTTCTTTCGAACTAGGGTCTGATGAAGAGCATTGACACTATCATGGACTGTCAAAAAAAAAAATCTCTCTGAGAAAAAAAAATACTGCCAGAGTGCTCCTGAGAAGCAAGGATAGTAAGATTTTGTCTCACGTACTTTGGTGAAGTCCTGTTCTCAGGAGAGACCAGTCCCAAAAGAAAGACCTCATGCTTGGTACATTAGAGGGGCAGTAATAAAAGAGGAAGGCCCTCAACAAGATGGGTTGACAGTGGCTCCAACTGTAGGCTCAAGCATAGGAATGATGGCGAGGATAGCAACAAATTGTGCAATCAGTGTTTCATTTGGGAAGCAGATGCCCTCTTCAATTATGCTGCTGGAGGAAATGGATAATTCTTGGCAGTGGCCACCCAGAACAGAACTCACAGACAGTACTCACTTTAGAGTAGGTCTCCTTGGGGAGTTAAATTAAGAAAAGCCAGAATTGTTGAACAGTATTAATACAGTAATTAATTCATAATAACACCTCCTTGTCCAGCAACTGAGCTTTCTCTGGTCTTCAAACTCAGGGATGCAATGTTTTGGCCTCTGCCTTCCTTGACCCAAAAGTCTACGTGTCACAATGTCTCATAATTCCATAGACTTGTTGCCCTCTGTGCTGAAACCTCCATTGTCTCTCTCGGCCTCTGCCACTACACACAGAGATCTAGAACAGGCTTTTTCTATGGTGCTGGGATTTTTCTCTCTGCTCTTTCTGCAAAGATGGCCCAGTCTTATAACTAGAGAATGATAACTAACACTGACTGCTCCCTTTATTAGTATAACACAATGTCCTGTTTACATAGTTCCTCCCAATTGTTGATTGGGTGTTATAGGTATATGGATAGAAGAGACGTATTAAGAAATGTGACTTCACCACCACATTTATAGTAATATTTTATGTCACATTTTCCAGGGCTGATTCTTGGCCTTAAGTTATATTCCCTTTAATTGATGCTTTGCATCAGCCATCTTTTGGTGAGTATTTACAAGTTGTGTTGTTGATTCCATTTGGACTCTTACCAACCCTGCGTGTGAGAAGATGGAAGGACACAGGCCCTGGCCCAGTGCTATCTCACAATTGTTATATTTGAGCCCATTGCTGTAGCCATTGTGTCAGTTCCCCTAATAGGGATTGCTTTCTCTTTGTTCAATGCCACGCATGATATCTTTCTTTAGAGACTGGCCCCTCCTGATAACACAATCAAATATGTGAGGTGAAATCGCATCCTGCTCACTTCTCAGGAGCCTTCTGGTTATACTTCTTCTGAATTGTTTCTTTTTCGTTCTCCTAGAAGCCTCGAGCATATGCAGTGTCCTTCGCCAACGCCATAATTCAAAGGAAACCATTCTTCTTTGGTGTTCCTTACTCATTCTCCAGCTCTCACATGTAGATGAAGCAATTGCACATTCCATGTTTGGAGCCAGGCATCAATTACTCTTCAAAATGGTGTCTTATTTTTCAGCCCTTGAAAGAGATCTCTTGGCGACATGTCTGCTCAAGGCGGTTGATCCTTGATTTCCTGACTGACGCTTCCAGAGGTGTTGCGTATGGGTCCGAGGAAAATGAAATCTTTCACACATTGAATCCTTTCCCCATTTATTATGTTGGCCATTCATCTTGTGCTGAGTGTACTTATTTATGTTTCTCCAACTTCTTTGATGAGGAGCCCTGGTGGCGCAGTGGTTTCATGTTAGACTGACATCCTCAGAGTCAGAGGTTTGAAACAAGCAGCCTCTCCTCAGGGAAAGATGGAGCTTTCTCCTCCTGTAAACAGTTGCAGTCTCAGAAACTTATGGAGCAGTTCTGCCCTGCCCTGTGTTGTCACTATGAGTCTGCGTCAACGCCATGAGTTTAGCATTAGATATATTTTCACAGCTATTGCATTGTGAATTTTTTAATCCACTTCAGCATGTCTTAATAAGTGAATTAATTACTATTAAATATGTCCATCTTTGGATGACATGGTTCTGAACCGAATTGTGACCCTCTTCCCCTGTAAATTCTGCTAAACTTCCTCTGTCGTTACAAGTCTTACCCTTTGGGGAAACAGATGTTTTCTAATGAGGTCATGCAGGCATAGAGTGGGTCCTAACTTCAATTCCTTCTGGGTAATTAATGTCTCTGAACTAGCAGAATAGACACCAACACCTGGGGGTAGATGGCACAGCTACATCTGTAAGCTGCAGAAGAATTGCAAGTATTGCTGGTAGTCAATCCATGAACTGACATGGCCAAGGTCCTGGTAGGAGCTTCAGCTTCCAGAACTGTGAGAAAGTAGGCCACTGTTCTTTAAAGTCCTTCGCTTTTAGATACAGCTACTCCCTGCTCTTCAGAATCCCTTTTGAGAAGAAAGAATTCCATTGTAAATGAATTATTATGCAGCTGTGTAGCTTGTGGGCCTGCTATGATTCACCACATGGTTGTTGGTAGGGCTAGTGAGTTGGTTCTGAGCATGCACACTGAATGGTGGTAATGTTCTCAACAAAGCTACAAATTAGATTATCCAGGTCTTTTAAAAATTAGTTTGTTTTCCTATGTGCAAGGAGTAGGCTAATTACCTAAACTTTTAAGTAGAAACAGTTGAGGGACACGAATAGGCCTCAATCACATGCACCCCAACACAACTATCACTTGTCCTCAGATTACCACTGCTGATATGGTCAGTCTTTCTAATACTTGTTTTTTCTTTTAAGGTTCTTTTAAGGTAGTTGAGAGCATAGTCTATGTAAATATGGGACATTTATGCGCATATAACATATTGATTCAATTGTTTCGGTGTTTTATGAATATTGATGAACATATTTGATGATGCTACCATCAAGTTGATGTTAAAGGACAGAGTAGACCTTCCCCTATGAGTTTCCAAGACTGTAGCTCTTTATTGGAGTAGAATGCCCCATCTTTCACCCACGGAATGGTTGGTGTTTTCGAACTGCTGAACTTGTGTTTAGCACTCTGACGCATAACCACTCTACCACCAGTTGTTTTATAATGCTCCATCATATAGATGAACAATTCTGTTATTTTTAACCAGATCTTAATCATTTGAAATTTAGGCTGATTTTATTATACCTATTTTTCAATTCATTTAGAAATCATTTTATTGGAGGCCTGAACAACCCCTATCATATCAGTTGAACCAGGCAGGTTTGTACATATGTTGCCGTCATTCTTTTCTAGACACTTTCTATTAAGCCCTTAGTACCAGCTCTTTTTCTCCCTCCCTTTCCTGCCACCCTTATAACCTTCAGATAGATTGTACAATTATATTATTTTCATTTCTCACATTGACTGCTGTCTCCCTTCCACCATGTTTTCTGTTATTCTTCCTATGTAAATGAAAATTGTGATGAACATAAGAAAATCTCTTTATTCATACACTGAACACACATCTGCTGGCTACCTCCTACTCTGCCAGGCATTGCTCTAAGAGGTAGTGCTAGTGAAGTAAGTCTAGTTCTTTTTCCTCATAAGGTGGATATTCTAATCAGGAGGAGGAAATACTTTTTCAAACAAATAAGTACAATCACAGCATGTTTGATAGTGATGAATTGCGTGAAGAAATTAAAACAGAGAAGAGGAAAAGCTGAATTTAAAATAAATGGACTGGAAAAGCTTCACCAAACAGCATTTAAATGCAAAAAGGAAGTGAGGGGATGGCCAACTATATATCTTGATGAAGAACATTTCACTAAACTGAGCCAATAAGTGGAAAAGTCCTTACATTAGAATTATTTTAAGGAGTGGAATTCATTGGCTTAAAGAACATAAATGTTTGGGGCACATAATACATTTGCATTCATTTTTAACAGAGAACATTCCTAGAGCATTTTATATGTCAATAAAATGATGGTTGAGATGAAATTTGTACACACGGATATTTTCAACTGCAGTGCCTATTGTGCAGAATTCTAAGTTGCATGCAGTGCCCTGATATTTTTAAAGAAAATTATGCTACTTCATTTAATGGAATGATTCAGATAGAATAGTATCCTCAATATTGGATTATTATTATTTATTCTTTCTTCAAATAGAGGATTAAATGCACATGGAAAAGGGAGTATATTTGCTTGACAAATACAAAAATTATTTCACAATGTTCCCTAATGGAATTTTGTTTATATCTGAAACATTGGTGAAATGGCAAATATGGGGGAGAATTGTTTCATCACAGATCTGAGAATGCTGTCCTCAACTTACATATTAAATCTATTACTGTAAATAGACTCTGCAAAAGAGCACCTAGTCATTAAAAATGAAACAATGGTGCTTGTTTTGAACAAGGTAGGGAAATAGAATGGAACATTGCTAAATTTAGGAGCCCAGAATAAAATTGTGAGTTTTAGATTTTGAAACTGATTGCAAAATAACGAGCTTTTCTTTCCACTTGCCTTATAAACATGAACTTTTCTATGTCAATCTTCCTCCCCCCTCTCTCTCTTTTCAAGTATACGTTCTTAGGGTGCTAAAAAAAAACAAACAAGAAAAACACCAAACCAATCCCAAAGCTAGCACACATACTAATTAACAAATTCTAGTTTCTGAGAAGAAATAGCATGCTTTCTTTTGCTTGTGGTTTTCATGAAAGAAACCTGGTGGTTCAGTTCAAACCTACCAGCTACTCCTAGCAGAATGACCTGCAGATCAGTTTCTGTAAAGTTTATAGTCTAGGGCAGTTCCGCTCAGTCCTATAGGATCACAGTGAGCCAGAACCCGTGGGTTTTATTGACATGGTTAAAATTTCTATTGGAATAACTTCCTCTTCCCAAAGTTTGAGATGAAGTACTAAAGAGAAGCACATGATGAACCTATTAAGAAGTTCCTTTGTGTCTCTGGAGATGATAGCAAATGCTGCAGCCACGTGGGCCTAGATGTCATGAACAAATCATCATTCAGCATCTGTTTATTGGTCCGTCTTGAGGATCGGTCTGTCACTTACATGAGCAGACATGTCAGTTCCTGATAATAGCACAGAGGACCCTTCTAACTCTGAACTCTTTCTCTTCCCTTGTGTCTGTCACAGCTGGGACCTGCTTCCTATGGCTCCAGCCATACTGTACCACGCTTCTCGGTTGTGTCGTTCCAGTTCTTTCTGACTTGTCCTTTGTACTTTTTATTCCCAGGGGCAGAGGAGGGGGAGTGACAGAGGAGGGGGAGTGACAAGCTGTAGCTTGAAGCAGCTTTTTATCCACTCAGATTTTTCCTCTTATCTGAGAGGCGTCCTTTGTGATCGCCTCCACAGCATCTTCTTTACCCTTCTGAACTTGGTCAGACTCCGCCGGGTTGAGGTCTCCACACATGTAATGTAGGTTTCTTTTACTCCTTAGTTCTTTTACTCCTTACCATAAATAACTGATCGCATGGAGGACATGGATAGGCAATTTATCTCTCCTGTTCTACCAACTGCTGCAGTCTCTGACACACAGTACCTCCAACCCAGCAAATGTGTCTCGAACAGAATATTCAGATAAAGTGGAACATAGACCTTGTTGCATTGAAAAGCAATCATATTTCCCAAGACAGGTCCACGTACCTTTTAAAAATATGCCTTCACAGGGAAATGTGTTTCGTTTTAAAAATATAATCCGTTACGTGCTTCCAAAGGATAGTGGTGATGATTGAACATGATAAACGTAATCAATTCTATTGCATGAAACATGTTGAACTCTCACATGTTATATATATATATATATATATGTGTGTGTGTGTGTGTGTGTGTGTGTGTGTGAATCCTGCAATAAAAAGGTATAGCCCCTTTAAAGGAATCCTGGTGGCACTATTGTCTGTGTTAAACTACTAACCACAAGGTCCTGAGTTTGGACCTATCTGCTGCTCCGTGAGAGAAAGATGAGGCTATCTGCTCCCATAAAGACTTACCAGCTCCCAAACCTTGTCTTATAGGTTATAGGAACCAGAATCAACATGATGACAACAGACTTGGTTTCATCTTCCTTACAGCCCCCTTAAACGCCAGTAATTCTTAACAAGGCAAGTCTCCTAAAGCACATTTCAGATAACTTGAAAAACTTCCCCAGCTCCTTGCAAGAACATCAAGGGAGTGTTAAGGCCACCTAATGAACACACTAGACCAAGTATGGGATGAGCTTGGTCATTCTGAACCACAGGTGTTCGGATGCCATCCTTTTGCAGAGGAGTACTTGAGAAGGGAAACTTACTTAGATCCATGAGAACAGAGTGAGACAGCAGTTTTCAGCCTACATGGATATACTGGCCACCAGATCACTGAAACTCCATTTATTCTCACTGGTAAATAAGAATTATTTAGGGCTGAGCCCTGGTGGCGTAGTGGTTGTGCGCGGGACTGCAGCCCACTGGGATGGAGGTTCAATTCCAGCAGTGGGGCTGGGCCTCCTACTCCCACCACCGGAGAGCAGTGATGCTCCCTCCCCCAAGAAAAATAAGAATTATTTAAATAATGTAAAGGATACTAAAGAAACTGAAGACAATCTTTCTGTCTTTAAGAATATGTATGAAGATTGGGGAAGTATGCCAAAAAGTAGGATATACCTAACTCAAAATGAAAGGACAGCAGCAGCCTTGCCCCGAGGCATATATGATTCCATGACTTCAGTGAAGACTGAAGCGTCCCCTCTTAGAAGCAGGAATTGAGCGTAGAATAACAGAATCTGAGTACTTGGTGTATGGACGATATTGGGTAAATTTGTGTTGATTATTTGAAAGTAACTCTGGTTATAGATTATGATAATCAATAGCTTATTCTTCAATTGACTTGAGTCATAAATTAACCCAATATTATGGAAGTATACAAGGATTCCTCCATATGAAAAATGCAAGATACGAAGTCACATTTTAGTATTGACTGGCCTATTTTATATTAGTGTTATATGAAACATTACAGCATTTAAAGTATGTGTTCTGACAGTAGCTCATTTGAAACAATGACACCTTGAGAAAATCAAAATTGTGGAGACCCACATCCTCTGTTTTTCGTGTACCTCATCATTTTTTAGGTTAATCTTATATATAAGGTACTATATAAGTGAGAGCTAAATCCAGCAGTAGCATTCATGCTACTTTTATTGATAGAAAAATGGAAGCTAAAAGAGATTAAATCACTTTCAAAAGAAAGTAACTACAAGAGGAAGATGTAATAACTTTGAGTTTTAAATAAGACACTTAAAGGATGAACGTTATTATATTGATTATGAAGAGCCTGTGTGGAGCTGCTAATAGCAAAATCAGCTGTTAACACTACCAGCAGTTCTGCAGGATTGGGCTTTCTATTCTCCCAAAGATTTACAGTCTCAGAAATCCACAGAGCGAATTGAACTCTATCTTACAGGGCTACAATGAATTCGAATTGCATGGATATCAGTGAGTTTGGGTTGTTGCTGTTTTTATTTATTTGTTTATTTTGTAACTATACTAAGTCCACAAAGAGTCCTGGAAGTATAGTTCTTTAATGTTTGTAATGTTTCCCTCAAGATTTCAGTCTTGGAAACACTACGGGGTAGTTCTACTCCATATAAGGTTGTTATGAGTTGAAATCCACTTGAAAATGTTGGGATTGGGTTTTTGTGTTATTTTTTTAATAAGCCCATGAAAGAGTGCCTTCATCACTTGTAGTCTCTTGTTTATTACGTGGTACTTGTTTTTCTTTATCTGACTAGAGCATCTCCCATATTAAATACTAGTGACCACAGTTCTCTCTCAAGAGAAATTAGGGGTAAGCTCAATGAATCGTATTGATGACTTTAGCAAGTAATAATAGAAGGTTCAATGTTCAGAAGCACCTGTAGGAATGTGATACATGGTGATCCAATCAGACCAGTGTGTGACTAGAGAAAAACCAAAAAGACAAACGCTAGGGGCAAAAAGTAGTTTGCTAAAAGGCAAACTGCTAATAAGGAGTGCTATCATTTTTGGAAGAGACCGGTAACTGGAAGTTCTTTGCCTATGATAAATAAAAATGCACAGTTAAGGTGGACGTTCATGATCAACAGTACAAGTGCTATTCTCATGGGACTTGGACCAGGTGATTCACTAAGTGAACAATGGGCTTTTTTTTTAATATGATGCTGATATGCTGTTGTAACAAGAACTGCAACAATAATTGGGTGAGGACAGGATCTAGAAATCTACTTCTTTCTAGCCTCATATTCTGGAGAGTGTATTAAAAGCTAGCAAGAAGGAGGCAGGGCTTCTTCATAATCATTCAGAGACTGAGACTGATAATGGCTCTATCATCTTTAATGGCTGCCTTCCAAGGTCGTGGGGTTCTTCTTCACTCCAGCCATCAAAGACCATTAAAAATGAGGTGGAAAGGCAAAGGTACAAAATTGTATGGACAAAGTGTGAAAATTGCAACCACCACAGACCAGGCTTTTACTCTACAAAATAGCAAATGGGGTGAGGTCTAAGATAGGTGACTGCAGAGCTGCTGGTAGTTCTCTTGTTTTCCCTCCAGAGTCAAAATCATTTTATATTTTAGGAAACATACAACATGGACACCCGATGCAAACCAATTGCTTCATAAGGTATTTAGCTGAAAAACAGACAATTTTTTAATGCTGGTGGTTAGAGGTTGACTTAATGTGAGAGAATATGTTTGAATAAAATATTTTCCAATTCCTTCAGATATCATTTTGATTTATTTTCTGCTCACTGACTTTAGAACCTAGTACTACTATGAGATACAATCTCCTATCTCTCTAAGAAATAAAGATGCAATTTTCCATGATCTATGCTAATGGCTGAGCTGTTTCATGTTCTCCATATATTTTGTCAAAGGGTTAGATCATGGATAAGCAAAAGCAAGTAATGTGACTACTTGTTGAAATATTATGTCAAAGAAAAATAAGAGGTAAAATAGCAAACAATGTTTGGTGATACTTGAATCTGTCCCTGCTTTAAACATTTTTATTAAGATAATGGAAATTAATTTTACTTCTCATCAAGAGTTGTATTTTTTGCAGCAGTTTGAAACTATGTGCTAGTTTTATATATGAAAAAGCCAGTTACAGCTGCTAACAATAAAAATATACAGAACATATGACTAGTAATGCAGGAACAAATTATGAGGTAGTAATATTTGAATTAAGTGAATGACAAGTGAGATATCTCTGCTCATCTTTAAAAATGTCTACAGTTGATGGCTGAGCCCTGGTGGCCTAGTGGTTGTGTGTGTGACTGTGGCCCACAGGGTTGGCAGTTCAAATCCAGCAGCAGCTCTCCAGAAGCAAGGCTGGGCTTCCTACTCCCACCAGGGCAGTGATGCCACACACCCAAAAAAGTGTCTACAGATAAGTATTGGTATCAATGGACATTAAAATGATAAATAAGTAAATGCTATCAGCTTGGGAAATGGTATTTATCAGTATGATCTCAACATTGGTAGCATCCTTTTCCTCATTGACCCTGAATTGATTCCAACTCATGATAATTCCATATGTTGAAAAGCAAAATTGTTCCATTATGTTTCTTTTTATTATCACATTGCCAATAATTTCCTCCAGAGATTCACTAGATGGTTTTGTTTTTTTTTGTCACTATCCTCGTGACATCCAACGACCACATTTTCATTGCTCAGTAATTTGAGCCCTGGCACAACTTCTTCTTGTAAGGAAACCTTAGACCGATCATTTGTGGCAGATTGAGTCTAGAGAAACTGCATGCTGTAGCTTCTTCTATCTCTATCCCCAATGACAATGTGGTGCTATCAGTTTTACTAAGACAAAACAAAACAGAGCATAAGACGAAAAAAAAAATAGATGACTATCTCACTTCAGTAAAAGGTTAGTTTGAGGACAAGGCATTCTCAAAGTATGTGAGAAAATCATGTTTACCAATGAGGTGGGTTTTGTAAAGGCGTTGGCAATTAGTCTCTACTATAATAACTTGTGCCCATGAATAATAGAGAAACCGGAATGGTAGGTAGCGGTTGGGGACTGTGCTCTGTATCTCGAGTATCACTGAGAAAATCTAGCCCTAGATTTTATTCATTTAAACTCATACAGAAGCAGTGTCTTCCTTTCCCTCTAAAAGTACCATGCAGTAAATAAATGATAAACCTAGTAAGAGACATTTAAAATATGTGAAATACACACTGCAAATAAAAGTCAATGGCAACTTTATGTTTCCTTCAGGTCTTCAGCTTTAATTGGCCATTCCTGCCCAGGTGATATAATGGTTATGTGTTGGGCTGCTAACAGAAAAGTCAGCAGTTTGAAACTACCAGCCAAGCCACAGGAAGAACACGAAGCTACCTACTCCAGTCAAGAGTGACAGTCTCAGATGCCCATATGAGCAGTTCTGCTCAGTCCCGTAGTGGTTGGAGTAGACGTGATAGCAGTGAGTTGTCGAGTCTGATATTGTCCAGCTTCTGCTGATAGCGTTACCGAGTGTTCTGGGGTTCATCTTCTACCAG
This sequence comes from Nesogale talazaci, assembly GCA_004026705.1. Lineage (NCBI taxonomy): Eukaryota > Metazoa > Chordata > Mammalia > Afrosoricida > Tenrecidae > Nesogale > Nesogale talazaci. The sequence continues at coordinate 85,686 of PVJH01006856.1, forward strand.
AACACGGTCTGAGTCAGAGGCATCGTGGCATGGACTCTAGAATTCCTTCTGGCCCACTCTAATTTGTTCTCTTGAACTCATCCAGCAAATACAAACACTCAGAATTTCATTTTTCACCTGTGATGACTTGGATTTTAATTCTCCTTGATTTTTTCACTCTTTATGTGATTTTGGTGACCTAGCTATTATTATTAATTGGTGTGAATTGAATGCTTAGAGATAATAGTTTGACATTATTGGCCCACTCTACTGAATCAGATAGCCCTCGAGAGAAGTTAATATAACATAGAAATTATTTAGCTTCCAAACTTTGATTTGGCTTCAGTGATTTGGATAATAACACAAGGAAGGATTAAAAAAAAAGATTCTGTTTCCTAACTCTTCCATTATTACTGTTCTACTGTTGCCTTATAGAAGCTGGGTATGGCCTGATACTGTTGATACTTTTGTGGTTCTAGTGTTCAGAGTGACCAAAGATAGGCTGACACATTGAAACAGCAAGTAGAAATGCAATGATAGCATAACAAAAAGTGACCATTTTCAATTGAAGTCATTTATAAAGTGAAATAATAATGTGCCTAAATGAAAATTCATTTTTCTCCTAATCAAGCATGGTTCCATTGCTTTAAATAATAAATTATATGTAAATGAAAACATATAACAGTCAATTTCTATCTAAATTATACTTACATATTAGTTTAATTCAAATATATTAGTTATATTATAAATCCTATTCTGTGCCCTTAATAGTGGCATTAACATATCTGTTTCTGATTTTATCAATAAACCATGCAATTTCTTCTGGCTTTTCTGAAGAAACATTTATATTTTACAAATAGGTACTAAAACAAGATATAGAGACTGGAAACAAATCACATATATTATAGCCTGATTTATGTTAAAGCAGTCGCTGGAGTGCTGTGTATATATATATATATACACATATATATGTATATTTAATGACACTGGATCATAAATCATAACTCCTACATCTTTGTACAAAAGTCAATGATAGCTATATTGTAGCTCAAAATGTGAAAATATGAAATTCAATTAAAGAAGATACCATGCTAAAATATCTTGGTTACATTGAGATAAGCATAAAGTACTTAAATAGGACACAACTCTTATCCAAAAGATAATGCTACTACCTATAAATCAATTAAAGTATAACAAAAAAGATAGTCTATTAGACAAAAGTCCTAACTAATATTTTCAAAGAAAGAATATCCAGGTGCTCAGTTAGTATGTACCCAATTTCTTTACTCATTTAGAATACACATATAATTTCACCACCAATAGAGCAGTTTAAAACATCACGCAAATTACCAAAGATGGGGAGATAATAAAGAGTAAACTGAATTACATTATACTCTGCTTATATGAGTAGATGTTGATGCAATATTTAACTCTTTGCCAGAATGTAGTAATGTACAAAAGCATGTCTATGAGGGTTCCTGTTTCAGCCTATTCCAGACAAAATATGAATGAAAATGTCGCTCTGATCAGTAGATGGCCTCAGCCACGTTGTCTCAGAAATACACGTGTCTTCATGTAGGTGCTTTCTAAAAGGAAGGCCAATCAAAAAAAGCTCTTCCAAGAGAATCTGCTAGGTCGCAAAGCAGAGCCTTCAACGCAGAAGGTTACAGTGACTATTCTTGGAGATTGCAAAGAGGGAGCCCTGATAGGTTTATTAATGGCCCATGATATGATCACAGAGGCTGATGATGAAGAATTTTGGAGAGGATTCAAACTACAAGTTGAGAAAAAGACTCTGAAGTTTGCCCTGAGGATTTTTCCTTCCATGAAAACAATCAGCCTCCTTGTTGATTGCAGCAAAGGCTGTCCAATGACAATTTCATTGGCTAGTCACTACACCTTTGACTTTGCCCTTCCTAACTACATTTTGTTCAGAGTATTTGAAGAACATTTTTCCCTCAAAACCAGGTTCTTAGGAATTAATCCAGACACCATACCATTCCACAGTTCAATCACATCAAGGAGATCAAGGAACATTTTAAAGGAACATAATTTGAGAACCTCTACGATACCTATCCTGTCATTTTGACATGATATAAATCCAGCTGAGCAGAATTCTTTGGGAAAGAGTTAAGGGAGATAGTAATACTACCCTCAGAAATATATAAACCTGT